>LLEY01000086.1:0-269053 GCA_001414485.1 Calycina herbarum | reverse complement strand
GGTGGGGGGTGGGGGGGTGGGGTGTGGGTGGTTTATTGGTTATTGGTTATGAAAAATCGGGGCCTCTTGTTTTGTTTTTGGGGTTCTGATTGGTTGGTAATTGTGCTTTCTTTCATTGGGAGAATTGACTTGTTATTTTTCATTGGTGAGTTGGTCGTGGTTTTTTAATTGGGCGTTTTGATTGGAGGGAGGGGGAATGTTTTCAACTTGCGGGCGTTTGGGGAGGGTGGAGGTGGTGCTGAGCTCGTTTACCTGAGGATAGCATCTTTCTTTGTTTTTAACGCTTACTACTTTATTGCGTGGATTTTATCTAGTAAGTTGGTAAGTTGGTGAAGAGTGAGTAAGTTGATAAGTTGATAAGTTACTAAGTAAGACTTATTATTTCGCTTTGGTTGGAGTTCTTTGGGTTTTCCTGTTGTTGAGGTGTAAAGAGAAGGGAATTATAGATGTAGATTATTTATATCTTTTGTTTGAAGGTTCAGAAGGGGGGGGGAGAGCGTGTTAAATTTAAAAAAATTGGTTAGCTTACTTTATACAACTGTAGAGTTGGTACTAGCTACAAACATGAGATAGTAGCGTGATGAACCGGAACCTATTCCGCCTTTTCTTGGTTAGCTCAGTGATTTCTCTAGTCGCGTTTTGTCTATTACATCACTTCAACTTTTCAGTGGCCCTTTGATTCCGCCTGTTTGGAGAATTGTCTATGTAACGTATTAAGAAGCTAGGGTCATTAAATACCTACCTGCTAACACCCTTCTATTTTCGTTACTTCAATTATTTCCTAAGCTATTATTCGACAAGATTTAGAAGGATTTCAATGAAGGAGAACTATAAGGTAGCTTTGATACGGTCTAGAAGGGACTTCTCGTATATTTCTCAGTTATTTATAGGTCATTTGTATATTTTGTTGCTCTTCGCGATTGTAGGGGATATGCTCCGCTTTCCTTTCTTGGTGAGTATTTTGTTAAGGCTTGGTCTAGATGGAAGAGTGCGGGGTCTCTAATCACATGATTGGCTCACGCATTTTAGACTTGGGTCATAGTGATGGTCTAGAAGGGAGCCTCGTACGATGTTTGATTCTAAGAGGGGGAAGAGTACCTGGGTTTCCATTTATCTCGTTGGCTGCTCACCGGATAGATATCATCATCGCTTGGCCATGAAGGAGAATAAGTGTCTAGATGGAACTTCTCGTACGTTTCGTGGTTTCTTGGGCCGCTCTTTGCATGTTTTGTTGCTCTTCGCGATTCTCCAGAGGAGGGTCTGGTCCGCGAAACTTGGGGATTTTGTTTAACCGGGGTGGGATGATGAGAGGCAGCTAGATTCTTCGCTTCTTTGTTATTGGGGGGATCACCTAGGTGATGCGGGGACCTTTTTATCCGGGATTTTCGAGCTTCATGACAGGTCGAGAATGGGAATTGGGCTATTTTGGCATGGCGAAGTAAGATTTTATATGGTGCCCTCTGTGGCGGCATGGTTTGTTCCTTGCTTTTGGGGATTCGGCTATTGGTTGATGGGTTTGGGAAGGGGGTCGAAGGGATGATGATGATGTAACCTTTTTTTTGGAGGTGAAGGGATTAGAAGCCACAGGTATTACACATGCACATGCACATACACACGAATTTGCACGCATTTTGGGAAGTACTTTTGATGCCTCCAGCGAGGTCGAGGTCGTTCCTTCCACATATCACACTTGGGGAAGACATGACCCAGCTCTTCGGATCCCTTCTATTCATAGTTTGTTGTCGTCGAAAATATCGCCGGGGGTGCAATCGCAACCCAGACTCGAGGAGTATTGAATGAGCTATCAAGTATCGTGTTAACCAGCGTCAAGTTTGGCACCGGAAAAGAGAGTTGTGGGCAAGCTGAACAAATATCGAGTAAGCCACAAGAGGTTTAGGGGCGTAATTAGGCTAACAATTATCTAGTAAGCTACACAAAGTTTGCGAGTCGAAAATATCGACGTTTTCAATCGACTGAAATTCAATTTCAATAGGGAAGAAACATCGCCTGTAAGAATTTTGAAGCAATTTTTCTTAATAATAAGCTTCTCACACATGAAACGTACTCGCCGCAAGCAGTTAGTAAGACTCACAAATGATTCGTCTTCAAACCCTGAAGAAGAAACAGAAAATGTTTTGTTGCTTTTCGCAGCTTTGTGAGTGATCATTTTTTCTATATTGTCATCACTTCGGTCTTTTACACTCGTTATCTCGACAAAATGATAGAGTACGGCTTCCAGGGTGAATATGAATTAGAGAGTAGTGAGATTTACTATTAATGAAATATGAACAGTTTGAATGATTTAATCAAGCAAATACGCAGGACAATGTGATTGACCATGCTTACTGTTCTAAGTAAAAATTCATAAGCCGCTTTTTGTTGCACATCGTGGATTTCAGTGACAGGTGAGATATCATCTCTCACCAGCCATCAAATCAGCCCATTACCCCCACAAGCCACACTACTCCCTTTCCAAACTGAACCCCCAACAACCCTTGCATAATCACTCGTATCGCCTTTCCCGTTCCTCACATTCCTCATGCCTCCTCTTGGGGGGGGGGAAACTTGTTGTTGCATTTCGCACTTTAGTGATAGATCATATTCTATTCCTGGAAGATGATGGAAGGCCGGATATCTAATCTGATTTTCAGATATGATAACCAAAAATAGAAAAGGGAAGTTTTTGTTGCATATCGCGGTGGTGTTGCATATCGCGGTGGTGTTCCGATGGCTCATGGGATGGCACGTATTGGGTTTTGGTATTTATCCGGTGGGTTCGGGGTTACACAAGGGAGGTTTCGCACCCGAATTTTGGGACCTGGTCTCATTTGGAGGACTTTGAGTTTTGGTGGTTTGGTGTTGCAACCCAGGTCTTTCTTCTTTCTTTTCTTTTTGAGTAAGTGACTGCTTGTGGACGGTTGTAGATAAAAAGTCGTGACATCACTGGCGGAACCGCAACATGCACGTAAATCACGACTTAGCCAAGGAAGGAATTCTACTCCGTTCATATCAAACTTTCACTGACACGCATTCAAACAACCTTTCGCTTAACGACGATTCGACGAACAAACCTCTGCTAAAGGGGTTTGCAGAAGACCAGACATTTTAATTAATATTTGTGAGCTTTCGATAATTTATAATAAAAGTTTCATTTCGTACAGTGCGTCAAACTTGGAGTTCAAAATCCAGAAGAGGAAGAGTGACATAGGAAGAGCAGGGTGGACGAGGATAAGTCAGGACTGCACAAGACTTCGTATATCGAGATGGAGCTTTCGAAAACCCCCTTGCATATACTTCTGCGATACTTTATCTTCGGCAGCCGGAAAGTAGTAAATGAATGAAAATGCCAAAAATACTCTAAAGCTTGAGAACGTATTTAGATCAAGTTCCCCTGCAATACTGTGGCTACATTCATATCAACGTGAGGGTTAATTGTTAATTACAGACAGACATCAAGTACCAGGAGATCATTACTTCTATCATCATACCGTGAATTCAGATACCAAGCTGGAAATACCGTCCTCAAACACTACATTATTATCTTATGAGTTACATCAAGGTGGGAAATAAAGCATACCAATCTACATCACCTAGTGAGACTAGAACTCCATATTTAAAATACCACGTGCAAAAAAAAAAGCAAGAAATTTCCCGAGGAAATAAAAGATCAACGGCACAAATGATCATCCTAACGCGTCCCAGAAAGCACCACAATGATTTTTTGACCGAGGTTTGAAGGAAGGAGACGATAGAAAATTTGCAAATAGGTCCCGATGGATCCTGAAAGATGTAGCACTTGATGATAATTCCATTGAGGAACTTGGTCCAGTTAAAAACTCAGCAAACCGACTCGCAAAAAAGAAACAAGGAAAAGGCCGTCAAAACCCTTGTACAAATGGGTCTCATTTTTAAACAATTAGTTTAGCGAGTTTAGACTTCAGATTGAGAATGTGCAAAATTAGATTTCAATTATATCGAGGAATTTTGTATAAGCATCCATCGTTCTGAGTCCCATTTTTTGACAAGCTCGTAATATTAGATAGCTAATACTCCCAGGCGTTGAGGGTAGCACCAGAGTAAGTGCGGAGTTGGAACGCGATGGCGCCTGAGCAGCTCTCTCCAACGGCTGCGGCGTAAACTTGGTAAACATCCGCCTCATCGGCCACAGGGCAAGCTCTGAAGGTGTTTTTATTGAAGTTCAATGGAACTGGAGCTCCACCAGCCTGGCTTGTGAAACGGAGGAAGCCATCGGTGAGGGAGCCGGTTGGCATGGAGGTGGTATGTGGTGGAGTGTATCCAAGAGCACCAGTTGGGTCAACGAAGACTAGATTTTGTTAGAAGAAAGTTGAAAAAAAGATAACAGTATCCATACCTTGCTGGCCACCTGGTACTGCAACGCTCAAGAAGAGAGTTCCATTTCCGCCGGTAAGAACGGTTGAGGTGCCTGGGAATGCAGTGCAGTCGAGTCCCTCAACGGTTGGACATGTGGTGTTTGCTTCCTTTCCAATGTAGAAAGCACCACCGTTGGCATTGATTTCCTTTCCGACGAATCCGGATTGAGGGTTCCATGCGCCGAGTGTGAAGTCTCCGGCCGGAGCAGGTAATTCCTGAGCAGCGACGACGGCGACAAGAGCACAGAGGGAGACGAATGACTTCATGGTAGCGGTGATTTGGTTATTGAAAACGAAAGTGATATGCTAAAGAGCAAAAAGAGTAGGTAGAGGTAGAGAGGTGGTGATTAGAGTGGTAGTGAGAGGATGGGTGGTGAGGAAAAAGATTTGGATTTGCGAGAAAAGGTTCTTATAAGGTTATGAAGAGTCGCATGGTACACGGACATCACGCATCATGATGCCATGTTTTCCGACCCCTTTCGCGGGGCAACCAGGGACGAGTACGATGAGAAATTTGGAGGGTGGGGAGGGTGGACCTTCGTATTTGGATTGAAAAAAAGTCTTATTTTGAGGTTATTTTTAGGCGCGCGCGGAGACTTGTGACGGTCTGCCGGTAGACCAAATAAGTGGCACCATTACTTTAATCTTCGAGAAATACCAACGCCTATAACTCGACGCAAACAAGATAAAAACTTTCAAGCCTCTAGGTAGGGTTAAATTGAAACTTAGCGCATCTGTTCATATTTTTGTTATATTTTTGTTATATTTTTGTTATATTTTTGTTATATTTTTGTTATATTTTTGTTATATTTTTAAGATTATTTGTTGTTGATTTATTACGTAGCGTTTTTAGTACGGTCGCAATTGTGGTGCCAACTTTTTTGTCTACCGGGAGGACGGTGACATTGTATGACCTATAAACTGCCGCTTTGGAAGAAGTGCCCTCCTCGTATTTAGAGTTGGGGACGGCGCGGGGGGAACAGAAAGCGGAATTCTGGCCGAGAGGTGCATCTATCAATAGTCACGTGCTATAGAGCCGCACCAAAAAAAGGATGTCCGTGCGAATAGTAAAGGTCAATTTTTCTAAGCCCACCTTCGGGCCGATGAAATGACGTCAAAAGAGAAGGTATCGGCGAGTTCTTGCCTTGCGTTCTGGGGGCCAAACGGGGGAGCCCTTCTTTGAAACAGGAACAACAATTACCATTATTCATGCTTTCCTCTTAAATACGAGCGTATCCATTTATCTGGAATAATGCTAGATCCGAGGGGCACCATGAATCGCGTGTTGACTTGCTCTTCCATACCTCACATGAGGGAAAGCCTGAGCAAGGTGTTTATGGTGGTTGACGCTGATAACTTCCCATCTTTCGATTTTCATTTCTGTCTCTGTCTCTCTGTTTCTTTCCTCTTTCCTGTTTCCTTCTGTTTTCCACACTTTCCTAGCTACAAGTTATCATTTAAAAGTGGCAGCCCGTCAATTTATCCAGAAGAACCGAACAACCAGCCAGCGCAAACTGCCTGATATCGTTCCACTGCGCATTCTTCCCCCACCATGGTCGATCGCTGGCGGCGGCTGGCAGCGTTATATATTGCGAGTCGTTTGAAGTCTTCCGAGATCACATCTTAGCCATCTGGAGTGTTACCCTGCTATTCCTCACGCGGCCTGTTGCCAAATTAATGGACCAATATGGAACAAAGTCCTTCCTGATACCCTCTCAGATAACGCGGCCAGATTAGCAAAGCAATATGGAGAAAAGTGCTTCCAGTCTCGTGTCCAAGGGCTGGTCGACCTCTTCTTTCTGCCTGTAAACATCTATACTCCCGTTGTATATCCTAGCCGAATAATTACAATTCCAACACCACGGATTGGCCAATACCCCGGGTCTTTTGTTCGTCTTCCATATATACTATGGGATAACAGAAAATGGAGCGAGATTGTCGTTCGAGGATAGCCTGTGGCCGGTACTTGGAATCGCCGCAAAAGACTTATGGGATCGCACACATAAAGATGATGAGTCCGCCGTCTGCGTCTCAGCAGCAGGATCCGGATTTTTGCTGCTGATTTCTCAACTCGTCCATCATGCGTGTAGTTCAAGTATTAGGTGGTGCGGCAGCGCTTGTCAGCCATGGTGAGTCTCAACATTCTAATGGCATTGGCAGTTGGTGACTAACTGCTTTTGTAGTTGTATATGCTCAAGTCGACTCAACGGTCGCTTGCGACGGAGTGTCCAAAATATGTTACTCGACCTACACAGTTCCCGATACAAAGGTCAAGTATAGCATTGCCCTCCCACAGAACACGACAGCTCCATACGATGTTATCATTTCCGTCACAGCACCAGTGGCAACCCAATGGGCGGGCTTTTGTTGGGGAGGGACCATGGTTTTCAATCCTCTCACAGTCTCGTGGAAGAATGGCGCAACTTCAGTACCCTCGTCACGGTTTGCATTGTATGAAAAATCCTTTTGGTGTCATTTGTATATTCTAACATTTCGCAGTGGATTAAATATGCCCCAACCTTATGATGGTGCCGAATATACTCTTCTGAAAGGCACAACAGCAAATGCTACGCATTGGACCATGACCGCCAAATGTTCAGGCTGTACTACATACCAGGGTGGCGATGGAGAGATGACAACCCTGAACGGGACCGGAGTTGTAGAGTTTGCTTGGGCACAAGGCACTTCAGCAGTCACCGAACCTGCAAACAACGCTTCTGCTTTTGGTGTTCACGCTGCTTTTGGTAAATGGCACCATGACTTGAATGCAGCACGAAATGCCAACTTTGACGCCTTGGTTTCGGCCAATCTTTTGCCAGTAGTTGCAACTACTACCGCCGCCACTTCGACGACGGCAGCCCCCACAACACTGTCAACCACAGCGAAACCAACTACCACAGGATCTACCAAGATTCCAACGAGTTGCTCTGGTGCTGGTACTCCCAAGTTCTCGTCGGTTCTAGCAACCGGATGGAAGGCTACCAAGATTCTTGGAGGATTGACTAGTCCTAGGACTATTGTCTTTGATTCCCAAGGTAATATGTTGGTCATTCAAAACGGAAAGGGGATTTCTTACCATGTAATGTCACCAGATGGTTGCATTACATCGACAAAGACATTGGTTTCGCTAAACACTCTCAATCATGGCCTTGAGTTGAGCGCAGATGGGAAAACTTTATATGCCAGTAGTTCAACAACCGTATACTCTTGGCCATACACCGCCAACGGAGCCTCGACGTCAGTTGGCACTCGGGGACAGGTAGTGACTGGAATGTACAACGGTGGTAAGTAAATATTCCAGCTGTTGTGCCTTCGATGCTTGGGGAACCTTTCCAAACATCGCCCATTTCATGGTTTCTCTAAACCCAGTACTAGGACAAAGACTGACCAGATTGCAATGCAGGTTCTCATACCAGTCGCACGCTTCTGATCTCGAAAGCAAATCCCAATTTATTGGTCGTTTCTCATGGATCAAACGCCAATTTTGACTATGCAGCTGGAAATAAAGCAACCGCTCGTGCGATTGTCAAGGTTTTTGATTTGAGCAAGGTTCCTGCAAATGGATACAATTATGTCTCTCAAGGTTGGAATGCAGGTTATGGCCTCCGAAATGAAATTGGCATAACCTTTGACGGAAACAACATGTAAGATTTCCCACGATTGTTTTTCAAATCGAGTCTAACAATCCTTCAGGCTCTGGGGTGTTGAAAACAGTGGCGATGACTTCAAGCGAACAGTCAACGGACAAGCAAAGGACGTCCACCAAGACAACCCCGCTGAAAAACTCAACTATCTTGGAGACATCACAAAGCCCAACGACAACTGGTACGGATACCCAACCTGCTTCGCAGTCTGGAAACCCAGCGACTTCACAGACCAAACATTCCAAGTCGGTGACCACTTCGTCGTTTCCCCAAACACCACATACAACGACGCAACATGCAAAACACAAGTCACCCCACCATCCCTAGTTTTCCAAGCCCACTCAGCCCCCATCGACAGCAAATTCGATCCCACATTCAGCACCCTTTACGTCACATTCCACGGATCTTGGAATCGTTCTCCAACAACGGGCTTCAAAGTCGTTGCTGTTCCTTTTGCTAAGGGAGCTGATGGAGCTTATAAACCTACTTCTCCTCTCGCGAGCAATACTGGGTATACGGATGTTTTCTGGAATCCTAATGTTGCGAGTTGTGCGGGCAATGGGCCGGTTGCTAGTTCGGGGTGTTTCAGGCCTGCGGGGTTGAATTTTGATAGTGCGGGGAGGATGTT
Source organism: Calycina herbarum (assembly GCA_001414485.1). Classification (NCBI taxonomy): domain Eukaryota; kingdom Fungi; phylum Ascomycota; class Leotiomycetes; order Helotiales; family Pezizellaceae; genus Calycina; species Calycina herbarum. Next base: position 260,390 of record LLEY01000086.1, on the reverse strand, counting down.
TATGACTAGTGATACTTCGGCTGATGGAGAGTTGTGGATTTTGGGGAAATCGTGAGAGATTGATTAGCAGCTTGTGTGAGGGGAGAGGGAGATGTTTTTATGTCATGTAGATAGTAGATACGAGACGAAAGATTGTGTTTAGGTAGTGTTTATATGGTGTGGTAAATCACTCTCGTTTGTTCAAGTAAAAATAGTTGATCGTCCTGCTTATTTTCTGCTTCTGCATCAAAGTGGTGTCTATTGTCAAAGTTTTAGTGATAACCCCCATAAACCGATGCTTGTCGATTGGTGACATTGCAGCCTGTTGTAAGAAGCATGTGAAATACCTGGAACATTGACGCTTTATTATCCGGTCCCCTATGAGTATGTGAATACAACCTGTCTGTCAATATTGATCAGAACGGGCGAACCCCCCCTTAAGCGAGAAACGCTGTAAGCAAACTCAAGTTCTTCAAAACTCAAAAGTGGGCTGAGTATAGCAATCATTTTAGCAGAGATTTCTTCCAAAAAATTACAAGCAAATCTATCTGCACTACCCACAGATCGGAATAATCTGTGATAGAAAATCGTGCGGTGATGGGGGATGGGGTCGTATCTGAACAGGAAATAGGCCAGTGAGAAGAAAACAATTCACTTCAATTAGATGGGAACACCTTAGACCTAAGAAAGCAAATGATTCCTTGAGCCGCTTTGCGGTTTGATTCCAACTTATTACATCACACTCATCTGCCAGGCAATATTCAAGTCCCGTGACTTTGATACGGACATTCGGCTTTTTCTTGAGATACGAGTAAAGATCCACTATCCTGTACCTGTATACTCTACATAAGTTATTCCTGCTAATTCCTCTCTTTCAATTGGTTGGCATATAGGTAAAGGATCTGGTGACTTGAACTATGAGTGGAGTCGAGGAACGGACAACTCTAGTTCTGGACGGCATTGAAGATGTCAACTAAACTTAAGTTATTTACGACTAATGCCTTGCGTTTCAATACTTGTCTCTATCCTTGAGCAATTGTTTAGTTCTGGGATACGAATTCTGTGCGTACTATGGCTAACATCTAAGTATCACCATCTTTTTTAGGAGTATGGTATTTTATATATTTTACGAGACTTGAGACTTGACTGGATAATAGGCTTGTTGTTGGAAGTTCTTACATATATTCAAGTAAGCTTTATGAAATGATTTACCCAGAGACCAAGGAGGGTTTAAGAAAAAGAAAACGGATTGCTTTTTCTTCCAACGAAGTTACTGTTGAGATCAACTCTAGTTCAATTCCATGTCTTCCCACATTTTGTATTCTTGTAATATGGTGTTAGGAAAGCCACTTTGCCACTTTGCCACTTAGCTTTCTAAGTTACCACTCGGTAACACCAGGCAAACCTTTCCCTCGCTAAAGTCACCGGATGAATACAAAAACACTTTATCATACTGCCACACAGAATTGCTAGATAGTAAAATTCGCTTCGAGGCTTACATGTTGGCAGTGATGTGTTGGACCAAACTTCCTAAAATCTAAGGGACACGCCAACTCATCTAAACCAGCTGCACGCAACCAATAACCATCGCACAAGGCAATATATCTGGACACCGAGTCTGACCAACCCGCCACCAACAATCCCCGAAAGCCACCCGCACACCCGCACACCCCATGTCCCACTCCAAAGATCCATCCTCTACCCCCAAACATTCCAAGACGAGTACACATAAGTACAATAAACACCAATCCTCTCACTCCTCGGGTATCACCTGCAGCCCATTCCCTTACGAATAAATACCCCTCATGTAGCGTCGTCCCGTTTAGTACACCGGCCACATCAAGACTGCAGATTCCTTCTCGAGCTGACTCAAAGCTTGCTGATACTTACCACATACGTAAGGGGGCCACCAAGGCCAAATGTTTCCCTTTGTCAATTCGATGCAAGGTTAAAAGCAGATCGCGTGGCTTCTCTCGGAAGGTGGTTGGAGGGGGGGCGGGAAAGGTGTGGTTGCGGGATCATGCAGTGTTACGCTGTTTATAGTGGTAGCGAGGCGGCAGGGACGGAGACAACCCGGACGAGTCGTGGAGGTGTAAGCTAAGTGGTCAGTGGCGGGATTGTTTAATTTGGGGAATTTTCAAGTTGTGTATTTGCATTTGCACCTTGGAGAAGAGACTGCAAAGTCGTCGGGTACAGTACTTCCCGAATCGACCATGTTCATCAGCAGAAAATAATGCATTAGATCTATCCCACAGGGATTGAATTACAGATAGTGGTAGTAGACTTAGATAATGCTAACCCTTCACGACATGAGCCCCTCAAACAATCTAGCCGGAGGGCATTGCTGGTCTTGCCTTTGTACTCAACTATGCAGCCTTCGTTTCAGTTTGCACATATCTCTTCTCATCATGTGAGCCAGCGCCGTCATCGCCATGGATATCTTTCTCAACTTGGTGGATGTCCAAATGAGCAACTTCAGCTTGGTCGCCATCGAAAATCTTGGCGAGTTCCTCGAGGGTTGGGCCTTTTGTTTCAACGTAAAAGAAGTATACGAAGACAAGTTCCACAAAAATCCAGACCTATTGGAAGAAGTTAGAATTTTCCCTATCAGGGTAAGAGATTTGGGACTTACCGTGTAGATTAAGGAAAGGTCGTAGTGATGCGGAAGATTATCCCAAGCAATTGCGTTTGTGTAGCTTGAAGAGTCAATACATACTTAAACAATGAGGTAAGCAATGGTTTTACTTACTTTCCGAGCACCAAAGTAGCTTGGACAGTGAGATTCATGATCATGAGTCCCTTGGCACGAAGTTTGTATGGCAAAATTTCCAGGGAGTATGCGACAAGAAGACCTGACCATGCCAGAGCATAGAATATGCTGAATACCCAAACGAAAACTACCTGTGGATAACCAGCGCCCATCTTGAAACTGGTAGCATCTGGATCTGGGTTCTGAGCCTCAAATTGCGAGGATGTAATCGTCCAAGCCAAGAACATCAAGCACATTCCTGTAAATATAAGCATGTGTTCACATCCCGAATAATGAATGTGATTTCTTACCAACGGTTGAGGTCAAGAAAAGTGGTCTTCTTCCTACACGATCGACAAGCATAGCGCAGAACACACTAACAACCAGAGAGAGTAGAGTTTGTCCACCGTTAAGCTGTAAAACCGTTAGCAACTTGAAATATTGCCCTCCTGTATGATGGGTTCTTACGGGAATCTTTTGGCTCTGTTTCTTGATACCCATACTCTCATAAATAAGGTTCATGTAGTTACTGAACAATGCATTGCCACTGTATTGTGAAATGATACCCAGTGAGATCAAAATAGCCAGTCTGTATCGGTTGCCCTTGGTCTTCAAGAAATTGGTGTAATTACTGGTCTTGCGGAACTCAAATTCAAGTCTCAAGGTTTCCTTGATCTCCTGGTACTCGAATTGGACTGTGGCATTTTGTTCATCTCCGTTGGCATGGTAGTATGCAAGGGTCTTGAGGGCTTCGTCGGGTCTGTCCTTGGAGATGTGCCATCTTGGAGACTCTGGGACCCCTATTCTTGCTGTCAGTAACAAGGACTTAAATACCGGACAAGATACAATTCTCACAAAAAATGAAGGTAAGTTGAATGACCGCAGGAAGAGCTTGCAGAAGTGTCAAAGAACGCCATGACCAGTCGTTCTTAATATTCATTGTTGCCCAAGCAAGCCACGCGACGACTGTAACATTATTAGCTGCATGTTATGATGCAAGAGCAAGAAATGAACTTACAGAGTGCACCCAAGTTCCACAAACAATTATAGATGGTTGTGACACGACCTCGATGTTGGGGATGGCAGATTTCCGTGAGTAAGACTGGCGAGGATAATTGTGTCATACTGTTTCCGAAACCGAGTACGAATCTGCCGCCCACATACACTACTTTGAGTCAGTATGTGAATCATTCAGCTACTAGAATATAACCTACTTCCGTAACCATTGCAGAAGGCTCCAAGAAAGCCCCCCAGCACCATAAGTAAGCAACCAACAACGATAGGCAGCTTGCGACCCCACCAATCTGCCATATATGGACTGCACTCTTATGAGTAAAACCATTCAATTGTGGTTAATATGAGACACCTACACGAGAGGGAAACTAGCCAAACTTCCGATTTGGTAGATGGCATTCATGAGGCCTAATTCGCTTCCAACGGGCTTGTGGAAATATGTTTGCCATTGATCGAGATTTTGGGAAACGTTTAACATCATCCTAGTCCAGCCTGTCAGTAATAAAATCTTAGTAGGAACCAGACTTCAAGTGATCCTTACCCATCGTAACCTGTTGTGGCAGATGCAATGCAGAGCACCGCACACCAGAAGTACAGCTTCCTCAAATTTGGATCGGAAAACCAATTGACTTTTTCGAACTCAGGTGCTTCTGCGGCAGCAATGCCTGCACCTCTTTTCTTGTCTGAGGCGACATGACTGATGGTTGCTATACCCACCATCTTGAACGGAGAAATAGGTTGCCTCGGGAAACACAGATGTATTCCTTCAAAAGGGGATTGTCCTCATACACGTAACACGATAGACGAGTTGATGGATTGTTGTCAAACTTTTGCTTTCTGATGGGTATTAATGTACTGATATAAATTTCGAACTTGGATTCAACGTGTAGGAATGTGGGCGGGGTCTGCCACACCGTTAACCTGGTCTCGGTCCTAAAACGCATGTCTTCTGCACGTCGATACCCTGAAGGGGATCTCGACTGCAAGGCTCATCGTATGTCTGTATATGGATGGCGTCTTTCGATTAATCAAACGACTGGAGGGACGGACAATATCGATGATACACCAATAATGATATTGAATTAGCGCCAGTAAAGTGCTTTCAAATTTAGCTGGTTACATGGACTTCCCATCGACCCAACGCCACGATTCCCCGAATTTATCCAGAGTGAGATCTGTATATCTGGGATTAAAATGGTTCACCGGTGGGTCCCGAATCCAATTCTGCGGGGTATATAGGCTGAATACAACTAGATGGTTGTGAGATGTTTTTTATTGGATATAAAATGAGATCTGGACTGATAGTTTGCTGCAGGGCAGGGATGATACTCGTTGCTCCTACCACACCCATTCTCCGAATAGCCGAAGGTGTTGTTATTCGACGCAATGAACGTGATACCCGTTCGTGTGCGTTCGTGAATTGTAGCAGGCACTAGAGCTACCTGCAGTACGAGGCGGCGGCGCAGTCCGGGGGCATCCAACTGTGGAGGTGAGGAAAGCGGGTGATTTGTGGAGAAAGTTTTACGAGCACTTCCTCCCCTGTTTGTCCGCTAAACTGCTTACGGTCCCGAGCCGCTAAGCTTTTTATATGCCACAGGAAAGTCACGTGTCATAAAACCTTTGCCAGAGAAATAAAGCTCATAAACCAGATATGCCTCGTGATGTAGGATGTATCGGGCCGTGAACGCGGAAGCAGGAAAAGTTCTAATAATCACAGAAAAGACATGAGATTGGCAGCATATAACACAGTTGCATTCAAAACTAACTCGTTCCACTTGGAGTCGCACGAACGCCTCAATTTATGGGAGTGCGGGCATGCGGAAGAAAGAAAAAAGACGAGGAAAAGTAATACAGCAGAAATAACAACCGAAAAATAAATGAAACCCACCATGGAGACAGCTTCAATTAAAGATTTCCCATATTCCTCCCGCGCGTGGCGGCTATCATCATGTATTTCAAGGATATATTTAAACGGAAATGCATGAGGGTGGTGTCCGAGATTCCATACAGCATAGCTGTTTCTATATTCCTAGACGCGATACTTATCACGAGTAGGAATATATGGCTCGGTTCCCAGATTGATGATGCGTCGGAGTTGCGCATATCGGCGCGATTTCATGCGACTAGGGGAATTTTGTCTTCGTGACTCTTTTACGATTTCGTGACTGGTGTGACGGTAGACCGGCTGTTTGATAAAGAGGTGTAGAGACGATCATGATCTCGGGAACCGAATTGAGGGTTCGAGGTTGATGGTGCGTGGTCGATCGTGTTTTGAACAGAGGAGAGGAGTCAGAGGCTCGGAACCCGCCGAGAACTCTTCTCCACTTTGTGGTGGGAAGGATGCAGACATTTCTTGGACTTTTGTCCCGAGGTGTTGCTTCTATCAATTATGTTAGCATCTTGAGCTCCGACCCATCATTTCAGTCTCTCAGAACTTGGCTAGAACGAAAGTCCCAAAACGTTCGTCAATTCACATACCTACATCATTTATTTTACCGTTACCCTCGTTTTGATAGGCATCGAGGAGAGAAGAAAACTTTCCTTTGAGATGTCGTTGAAATCTTTGCGGGGAGACAACCGAAGGTACCAGGTACAGAAACGAGCTAGTTTAAAGTGCCACGGACCTCTACCGAACTTCTGCACTCTAAGTAGTGGGTACATTGTGGATACACCTCGTGGGATTTGATTGCTGCTTTCTACCGGCACATTCTTATTTCGACGCAGCCTCTTGTTTTTGTGAAGGGATACCTCGAACATTATTTGTGAATCTCGGGGCTCGATACTTGACCTCAAATTTCGGACGACTCGAAGATATTCCTTCTTCCTTACCTAGCCTGAAGGGGATGGATGTCCTTGGCAAATTTTGGATCTGAGGTTCTTGATCTTGGACGAAACACTGAAATTGGATTTTCATTAGTATTCGCTGCTAAAGAACTCTTCTTCTTCGGTTTTACCTTCGACTGGGATAAACGGGAAAATGGTATAAATGCGTGTTGAAGTTATGATTCCCAGCTAAACGTGGCAGAAGACGAGCTTCAGGAAAGGAGGAGAAATGTTCTGTGTACAGAGTCTGGGAGGAACTTGAACAAAATGAAAACCCAAGCTAAATGAGATCCTGCTTGTTCCTTCCATCTCATTATCAGGGTGTTCCGGGCCTACATCCAAAAACTTTATTTGGAGCTGCCCTCGGCTCGACCTTCTCGACACCCGGCCTACCTTCATTTGCTCCCTCCTTCCTTGAATTGCGACATAATGACATTCCACCTCGACCTCGACCTTGACCTTGAAGTTCGACCACTAGTCTCTGAAAGAATCTTGGCTAACAGCAACGAGAAACTTTTTCCTAAGAAATACCTTGTTGCTAAGAAAATTGTGGGTCCTCCCCAGCGATCCGTTTTTGACAACGGGAAATTGTGTAATGGAAGCTCACCTGACCGGAATCCGAGAGTTGTTGTACTTTGGGGATCGCGAGTCGTGCATTCACACCATGTGTGCCAGGCTCTCTTTTTTCGTCAGGGGTGGTTCGAGGTCAAGATAGAACCTAAGTAAAGAGGGAAGGAGCGGCCTCATGAAAACCAACACAACTCAAGCTGAAGGTTAGAGGATGAGACCAGCCGACATACCTCACTCTTAGCCTACCCGGGATTTCTTCTCATGTCTAACCACACTCCTCTATCAGTGGTTGTGCATTCCCTCGGCGTTTTTCTTTGACCTACCGATCCTTCATGGTTGAGGTTGAAAATAAGTAGAGGGAAGGAGCGACCCTCAACCCAACCATAGCTTAGAGGGCGAGACTAGCTGACAAGCAACACTACCTACCTATATCGAGGGCCGTGCCTTCCTTCCATTTTATTTCTGCCCTCGTCATAGTGAGTTGAGACCGAGAAGAGGGAAGTAGTAAAGCGACCGGCAAAACCTGCCTAGCCTTCCCAGATGTGAATTGATAACACCCGCCTGGTAAAAGATCCTCGTAAACGCATCTTATGGACCGCACGAGGTACAATTTGAGTATTGCGCCCGTGTGATGGATGCTTGACCAAACAGATCACATGATGAGTTGATAACTTGTGACGACCCTCCCCCCAGCAAGTAGGTACGCCCGAAGAAACATAAAGGGAAACCCTATATTCCCCAGAACCGTGGACACAATTTTCTTTACTAGATGGTTCAGCTAGCATTGTAGCGCACGTGATTAATCTTTCCCATCCCTAGTTATCAAGGAGAAACGTTCATCAGCTGGAATTCCAGCTATACTACTCCTGTCACGTATAACAAAATGTCTACGAGAAGTTTGCAGCAGCCCTTATACAGTTTTAAGATATATTCCTTCACAGAAAAGAACCTCACCCCTTCCAAAGTCTAAAGTAAAACGATTCAAAATGCAAATCATACCCACCATTCTTCTTACTCTGATAACTACAATCGTGGGCGCATCCCAACCCCACGCACAGTAAGTTCTAATAAAACCCCATAACCTCAACTCCAAAATCCTTACCATAACCAAAAAAAACCGGAATAGCAACTGTCTATCTCCGAGATGATACCATCAGATCTTACGACGAGCCAATCTCAAACAGTGCCTTGATCGTTGCCCTCGGAAATACCTACCAGAAGAGTGAAATCCCTGGTCCATATTGCCGTCGTAAAGTGAAGATTACCAACATTGGCGGTGACTCTGGAACAGGAGGTTTGGGAAACGTCATCACGGTTACTGTGGTGGATACATGCGATTTTTGTAGCGCTGGGCAGCTTGATTTATCGGCTGGGACTTGGAATGCTTTGACTGATAATGCGGTTTTTGGGACTGTTAAAATAAGATGGGCGTTCAGTTAACGGAGATGGTGTACATGGGTGTGATGTCAAGTCTTCATTATCAGAAGGGAGGTTTTACGATATCTGAAAACCTCAAGTTTAAACCACTAACATGCATCCAGAGCACCAGATACAAAAACGCACAGTAAAGAATGGGGTTGTCGACCTGAAAACTAAATGAGACCGGAGGACAGACCAAGATTGAAACAAGCCAATAAAAACATAAGTGAGAAACAAAAGAGGATAATTACTTCCATGACTACACGCCAATCATGTGTTGGTCAAATTTCTCCCTCATCAAATATCTCATCCAAGCCTGATGAAACTTCCTCATTAGAAGACCCATCGGAAGACAAGAGCTCCTCATCGACTTCCGTTATGTCTCGCCTCTCAAGTCCTTCCTGGTAATATTCCATGTCCTCTTTGAGCCATTGAATCCACTCTTGGATCTTGGAAATCCCACCGTCTCCCCAGCATGGTTCCTTCCTACAAGCTACCTGAGCTTCCACCTCCTTGACGAATTCCCGAGCCAGTTGCAAAGCATCTTCAAACCGACCAAGCGAGTAGTAGCATTTTGCCAAATCAATGCAGACCCAGATAGTCCTGGTATGATCTATGCCTAGAGATAATGAATAGCCCCGAAACGTCTTTTCAAAGCACTGCGCTCCCTCTTCGTAACACCCCCGCTCGTGGAGTATATTGCCTAAGAGTTCCATGGTCTCAAGGGTTTCAACATGATCCGCACCCCAGTGTTTCATTGTCAGATATAGTGTCTTTCGGGTCATTTTCTCGGCTTCCTCTAGGTGACCTCCTCTCAAAAGAGTGTTAGCAAAGTTGTGCATGTACTGTAGTAAATTTGGGTGTGCCTTTCCAAGAACGGGTTCCGCATCTGTGAGCAGATTTCGATATATCGTTGCGCTCGCTTCAAATTCTCCTCGTGTTTTTTTTGCTATTGCTAAGTTATCGGTAGCCCAGTATATAGCATCGTTTGCAACAGCTTCCTTACTCAACTGGAGTATTGTCGTAAGAAACTCTTCGCTCTCCTCATACCTTCCTATATCCGTGAAACCCGACCCTAGTAGCAGCATAGCAATTAGGGTCGCCTCGTGCCATGGACCCAAAGTATTTAGCCGAATCTGTACTACTTCTCGCCGACACAAACATGCATGGTTAAAGTAGCGTTGTTGGTAAAGTATCGACCCAAGAATCTCCAACGATCTACTGATGAGTGAGTCATTGAGACTAGCGACTTCGTCGCTGAAGATATTTCGATGGACCGTCTCATGCAATGCCCTTGCTTCCTGGAATCGGCCTTGAAGCACGATCCCATAAATGATATTAAGTTGTGCATTGAATGATTCAATGGAGAGGACAGATTTCCCAGATAGTCGTCTCGCAGACAACTCTCGTCGATACCATGCTTCACACTTGCAACCTTGGTTCAAACTCCAGTAGCTGCGCCCAAGTTTTCTCATGATTTCAATCATGGCTGGATGTTTCTCTGGAACGTTGAGTCGACTTAATCTCTCAAACCTATCCAGGTAATCCGAAATAGTGTTCTGAATTATGTCGAATTCTGGGGTAGAGTTTGATTTCTGCGTATTTGAGACCGGCGAGCGCGGAAATGGATAAAGTTCCCCAGATAAACTGGGGACCGTAGTCGATGAGGGAAAATCAACATCGTAACCCTGAAACTTGAGAGGATTATATCGTTTTCCGGTATGGTGTGGGTATCCGAGTGAGATTGTATCAGTGAAGACATCTCGGCCTTCTTGGTTACTCGAACACCCGAAGACTGAAAGTTTTTTGGTATCTTCTGTCGTAAGATATTCTTTTGGCCTGTCGCCATTTGAAGTTTTCTCGAGAAGTAACGTGTCGGCCGAAAAAGATACATTCAGCCCCGAAAGCTGCCTTGCCAACTCAGTCATGATGGAGCTGCAACCATTTGTTGGCAGTGAAGCATCCGTGCATTCTGTTATGAAGATGGGGGCATATTGGTTGCTCGGTTCTTTCGGGTTTTGTGTTCGACATATGTCTAATCCACATTAGCCTTCTTTTCCACACTCCTTGTATAAAACATACCCAGAACGGAATTCTGCCGCAAGATAACTCTCGATTCGACGTGGGTTTGGTTATTGCCTTCATGATGGCCTGGGGTCTTTCGGTTTACTGTGCGAGTGGCCGTTGATTCGAATCGCCTTCCATACTCTGCTTCGATGACGCCCTTTCTCGTGAACTGTTTTTGCTTTCGTCTCCTATTTTTCCAGAAATCCCACTGCTCCAGCCTTTTTGTTAATTGCTTTTCACTGAGAAGAGTCAGCAAGGGACGTTCCCATAACAATAACAGCAGAGGAATTACGTAGGACGGAAACCATGCTTATAACATAGCTGCTTCGCCAATTCTTTGAGAGTCTTCTTTTCCACAAGATACACCTGCCGTATCTCGTCCTTCAACATTTCCCAGTCGTGGTTGGAAGGTTGTCGTCGCTGTGGCAACAAAGATGAGGTTTGATGTTGGAAGCGACTCTGTTCATATCCGAAGCTTTGAGGTGGACCGTTTGAGGACGAGGCTGGCACAATAGGGAAAGCCATCTTGGGTTGAGATGTATGGAGGTCGAATGTGGGAAGTTTGGGTCTCCAGAAACGAAACACTGTACTCCATGGAGAATGGGTCGTCAACAGGATTCATATACACCTGTTTTGAGAGGTGAGGAGAATGGAAACTCTGCCCGTCGTGATGGCACACAGCCTTGCTTACCACCAAGTGTTTTGCTGCACGGCAATTTCTTGATATCCAAGAAAATTGCCGTGCATATGCAGGTCTCATCAGCTCCGCCAATCATGGGAAGTGGCTTTACCATTACCAACTTTCTGCACCACAAGGCATCGTAGCGTCCTATTACAGTTCGGGATTCCAAGAGGCGACTCACCTTGAAGATTGCCATGCATAGTATAGCCGTTCCCATTCGAATATAATGCAATTATGAGCAGGTACCTGCTTATGTACGTGTAGCCTTGACATAGTTTGCGAATTGCTCTGCATATCGATGGCCTTAATAGACGAACCATAGAAAGTGTACGATGAATTTCCTTGCATGCGAAGGCTTACCAGATAATGGGCTTCTGCAATGACAGTCTTGCTGCACGGCAGAAACTCTGTTGCCACAACGCCTTTACTGGAAAGAATAAGAAACGTGTCTGACATGGTTTTGAGTTGATTCGGGTTGCAGTGAGGCTCTTCCCAATGCCAATATCTGCACGGCAAAAATATACTAAGAATGGGTGTCAAGAAAGAAGTCATTATCCAATGTGTAGGTATGCAGAGCAATAATCCAGCAAATAGAAAGCTTCAAACCCATGTCGACTGATATCCAGTTTGCCGTTTGCCCCGTGCTGTAAGACAACAAGTCCTCTGACGACGCAACCGTATTGCTTCATACCATCTGCATGGCAGAAAATGTATTCATTCAATTGGCCATTGACCGAAGAAGTTGAGGCCGACGAGTACCCCTATGATTCGTAGCGAATTCTCAGGCTGTTTGTCTTGTATATGCCAACCGAGTATTGCTGTTATATAAAGTACTCTTTTGCCAAAGTTCTTTTAGCATAGATCAAACACAATAAACACTGAATAGGCATATGCTCCACTTGGTATAAAATCAAAGATATCTTTGGTATATGATCATAGTTTTCCGTATGCATTACAAGAGTACTAACTCTCATCAATAGATCTCCAGCATAGACATCGAACGAGAGATTTTCTCATCCGAGCTTTGCATTCCACCCGTATGGAGTTTCAAACCCCTGGCATGACCAGATGACATAATAACTAATTTCTATCAGTTTCATCATGGACCGCTGGCTCAAAGAAACTCCGGCCGAGGAGCCATGGAATAACATTGATAAAAGCTCCACCACCACCGCCACCACCAAATCGACAAACAACAAGAAAGGCGGAAAGAAAGAGGATAGAAACGGTGGTATGAAGGAGGTGAAGAAGGAGAAGACTTGGAGAGAGACTGGGGTAGATGGGAGTGCGTCTGAACGGCATTACTAGAGCATCTGTGGCGGCGGGCTTGGAATTTCTTTTGTTTGTATTGGGTTTTCGATGAACGGGAGGATTTGCACTTGTTCTTCGGGGTGTTTTGGGGTTTCATTTTTTATGCTCTCTTTGGTTTCCAAAGGCCTGGTTCTCCAAGTCTAGTACAACGACTTTAAGCAATTTAAGAATGCCAAACACAATTATCCAGATTAAAAAGCTTCCACACTTTGTCGCTCAACCTTGACAATATTTGGAACTTCTTCTTGTTCCACGTCCTGGAACTCAACCCAGCCTTTCATCTTCTCAAGCAAATGCTCCCCATACACCACCTCATCACCTTGCATGCTCCTCACGATACAATTGAGACCCGGTTCAAAGAAAAAAGGAACCGAATATCGACCCTTCGCGACAGAATTTGGATCACGGCCCACTGAACGAACGCGATGATTTGTGGCAACCCATCTGCCACCGCTAACTTTAGCCATTAAATCTCCGATGTTGACAACCACACTGCCTGGCACGTATGGTGTTGGAATCCATTGTCCCTCACTGTTCAGAACTTCCAAGCCACCGGTTGTATCTTGATGTAACAATGTGAGGATACCGGAATCGGTATGGGGTGTGCAAATAAGCTCTTGTCGTCTTTCTTCGGGAACAAGGGGGTAGTGAAGAAGTCGGAGGGTGCTCAGGGATTCTTCGAGGTAGTGATCGAAAAAGGAGGGGGCTTTTCCGAGTCCCACTGCGAGGAGAGATAGGAGTTTCGCAGAGAGGCTTTGGAGTCCGGTATGAAGGGTTTCGCAACGGTGACGGAAGGTGGGGGTTGACATTGGGAAAACATTCGGTTCTGTAAGGTTGAATCGTTCGCTGACGAGTGGGGACTGAGAAGAGGCTGGTCTGGTCGTAGGCGTGCCAAGTTCGAAGCCTTCTTTGAGATTATCTGCCCCGGACTGGGTTGGAAAGTATCTGCCAAGTTGGTCAGTTTTGAACGGGAATATATGCCAGTGATACGTGCCCTCGATATGTGTTTTTGTTGCTCTTCACAAACGTCTTTTTAGCAATTTGCATCTTATCTTTGCCCGACACCCCATTGACCCCGAAGAAGTTATCGCAGAGCCCAAACACGTCGTCGTGAGTGTAGGTGAGCAGCAGATCCGTCAAGTATGCGAATCCTGTTGTTGAAAAGACCTCGTCTAGACGAGAAGAGAGCTCAAGGAGCTGCCCCTCATTCTGCTCAGGAGAAGAGAGGGCTGATAGAGACACGATGGGAAGGGAAGAGAATGAAGTAGACATTGGGAAGAATGTACAGAAATACTGTATGGGAATAGAGTTCAATGACCTACCAAGAACCATCGCGTGGAGGTAGCTCATTTATATCCATCTCCTGGTCCTTGGGAAGGGCTCCAGTGCCCTGATCAATGGCAGCCCATCATCGCAGATCTTGGTTCCAGGAAGAGGCAGTGTCTCCCACAAAAATTATGCAACCATGAGCAGATATCCTATAAAAAGAGCAGGTATATTTCATAGTTTGGGTGAGGTGTCGAGTGCTTGATTTCAGGAGTTCTTGAAAATGCGGAGAAACAATAACGCCCAAGTAGGACAAACTTTCCCCACGGAAGCGGATAAAGGTTGTTCCCTTGTTACCCCACAACAATTGTCACTCACGATTAACAGTTCTAAAGGATATTTATAACTCTAGCAAATATATCCAAAGGAAAATTGCCATAGTTTGTAGATTTTGGAAAGTTGAAAATACAATTAACACTATGAGAGGTGAGCTTCACCAATGAAGACAAGGCAGCCATGGTTCTGAATTTAAGCACAAACAAATAACTCTGAACTCAATTAAATCACATCTTATATACCAAATGACTTGTAAACTAACGGTTTATGTTCGTACAAGTCATAAGGAGTGGGTCTCTGGTCTCGTTTTGAGCCATCATATAAAAAGAAGTCCCACAAAAAGACCAAGAAGGAAAGCAGACCACAGAGAAAACTGACTTTGCGATGAAATTGTTTGCTCAATCAAAGAGAAAGTGTTTTATTGAGATTCATAAATACTTCCGTACCCAAGAAAGGCAGCCCCTTAAAGGGTATCCGAACACTGTTCTTTCTTTTGTCAATATACCTGTATAAAACACGACATATCACCACATCCTTGAATTTTTCGCCTATAACAGCAAGAAACTTCAATTCCTCATCAATGGAAAGACCTTGATATAATATTGTCCTGACACCAAAGAACCCTCTCTTTCCAATGTAACATGTTTGAGCCCCTATATCGCAGCAAAGCAGCAAGATCAAGGTATCCACAGTGAATCCGATAACATCCTCTTTCCATTTAAAGCCGTCACCTTTAAATTACTCCCCCAACCAATCACCGGCTTTAGCGCTAAGGTTCTAGCCTGTTCTAGGTACGGTAAACAAGAAAGCTCAGGACCGAAATACATAAAGTCGGTCTTTCTGTTCCATTGCAAACGCCAACACCTCTGCAATTCCACCATCAACCACGACCTAAATTGTCATATTGATTGTTGCATTGGACGAAGTATTCTGTACAATAACGACTCTTACCAAAGACCATCACATACCATCATTATGGAATCCACAACAGCAAAGGTTTTGAAGTCTTGCCTTGGTGAGGCTTATGAGAAGTAAGAAACTACCCCGCCTTGGTTCTACCGCAACACTTGATGGCCACAGGAGACCTAACATCATATAACGCCTGACATTAACACACTCGTTTCAAGCAACATGTACTAACCAACCACAGGTACAAAGAAGGAGCATCGAGAATCGCATCCTTCCTCGCAGACCTCGGGCAGGCCTGCGGCGTCACCCTCGAGCCCGTCGAAACACAGGCAGCGCAGAAATCGCAAAAGAAGAGAGGAGGGAAGAGAAACCGGCCCGAATACCCCCTTACGACCGGACAATGGATTCAACTCGCTGAAGCAATCGCGAAGGCAGAAGCTCCCATCCCAAAAGAGATCACGTGGATCATGGACGAGGTGATCTCCCTCCGCCGAAAGGCTTTCGGTGTTTTTAGCGAGGGAAGAGGGAAGGGGAAAGATAACAAGAGTCATTTTTAATTCATTCGAGTTCTTGAACGGGTGCGAAAATCTTTGAGGGCCTGTCCAGAGCAGGACTTAGAGAAAGAGGAGCAGAAGCCCACGGGTACAGCTAAGCACGACGACTCCCACAACGAATCCTCCGACGACAAGAAGCCCCGAGTTTCCTCCCAGGACGAGGAACGTGAACCATCAAGTACAGAGCTGGGTGATAAGCTCGGCCACTTCAGTCTCGATGACTCCGACGATAACGAACCACAAATTTCCTCTGCCCATTTCGACTTCGTACTTCGTCCCGAAGATGAACTACTGGATTACTCCATGTTCTTCATCAACGAGTTCAAGGCTATGAGAAACTATATCCAAGGGATATGGAAGAAATATATTGAAGGGACTTTGGATCTCAACACGGTGTCAAATGTTACCAACATGGCGATTGAGATGATGAGGAGTAGTGTTCAGGAACAAGTCAGGAACAAGACTTCCTTCGAGAATGCACCATCGGAAGAAGACTGGATCGATTGGGTATACGAAAGACTATGCCCCGGAATCGACCTCAACCACCGCAAGTCAAAAGAGGAATTCTTCAACTACAAAACAGCAGAACAAGCAGATTTGGGATCCTACCCTGTCTCGGAGAGTTTCAAGCGCTTAATGCGGATTGAAAAATTCCAGTTGTGGGAGCTTGACTGGATGGATGAATCCGACATCACCGAGGCTCCTGAAGGAGAGGATAATATCCATGCGCGATACACGCAGGATGAAAAGATCATCCAGCGTTTATGGCTGATCCTCAATACAGGTTTTAGATTGCAAGTCATTTTCCCGGCTCAAGATGGCCTCACGAGAATCATCCATGAAAAACATGCATGTTCTGAAAAGACTCCACTTGAGCTCGTTTTCACGATGCAGGTATATCTGGACATTTTCCACATTACGCAATTGGACCATTCGAAAGCCTCACGAGAGCTCAGCGCGACTGGACAGCGAGTGAGAACCATTGCAAGTTCATACTTGTGGCAAAATTCGACCGCAGAGCTTCGGCGAATCAACGATCCAAAGTTCGAACTCACCAATATTAAGATAGTTCCGAGATGGATCGACTTAGTTTCGGAATATGTAGAGAAGGATCCCATTAAAAAAGCTGTATCGGAACTGAAGAACAAGCAACCACCAGACACGCAGAAAAGATTCTTGGAAAACTACATGAAAGACAACTTACTATATCGAATCCACCCATTGCTTTGCGGAACCCTCGATTACTGGTTCAAGATCAATGTTCATTTTAATGCCATTGTGTGCTCAAACTATTACGATTCTATCCTTGCAGCGGCCCACCTTTACAACGCCGCAAGACAATCGAACTTGTTGAAGACGAAATGGCAAGATATGGAATACCTGATCGAGAAGCACACAGCCGAGAATATATTTCAGACCCGTCCAATAGTACGCAATGACAATACCCCTTGGCGAGGATTAGAGAACGTGAAAGTGTGGCGCTGGACTCGTGAGGCCGATTTCGACGATCTTTTGCGGTTGAAGGACGACTCCTGGCTAGGTTTAAAGACCCTAGAGGAGGTGTTAACCTCGCCTTTTGGAGTTCCAGAAGCTTTTAGAGGCGAGCGACCAACAACACCTCGAGACTTCTGGGAACGAGTAAAGCGAATGAAGAGAAGAAAGGAGGACTTGGATAGAAACCTCCGTGAAATTCCCCCAGTTCACGCAATTTTCTTCGACGTCGACAAGCCCGTTAGGTCTCCTCTCCCGCGGCCAAAAATCGAATACTCCAAGGTTGTTGCTGCCCTCCAAGATCACATTCCCAAGGCCACCATCAACATAGACAAGTTTGGTAAACCAGGTACTGCGGTAAATATGCTGGAGCTCATCTCAGTCCTCCTATCCTTCAATTGCGTCGACGTCAATTTCGATTACCACGCCATGCACCAAAGTTGCGCGCGTCTGCTCTCCCGCATCCACCAGAGCTTTATTGAGAGAATGAAAGATACATATTTCAATAATGAGTATGATAAGAAGTTGATGGAAACCTGGTCTGAAGACTGGCTCTTATTGGGAGTTCCAGAGTATATCTTTGTGTTACATCCGGAGGTAGAGAAAATCTCTGGCAAGCTTGCAGATGACACTGAATACCACTCGCGATATTGCAGACAATTGAGGAGATGCGGTGTCTCACTGGCCAAAGCAAGCGACATCATGGCCAATGTTATCAAGAACGAGGGCTCGGTCAATATCGATAAAGCCAAGGAGGGATGGTCAACAGCCCAGTGTGAGAAATGGGAGGCTGAGGGGCTGGATATGATCCATCGGTTGATAGAGTAGTGGCTCTTGGATTAACAGGTTTTCGATCGGATATCTCGTACGGAGTAGGTTCTTTTTGTGTGGAGTCGCGAGGATTGCGGGAGATATCCTGGAAGCTGGGGTTAGCAAAGTCTTGGAATGAACAATGAGGGGAGCATATGGGTTGGCGATGGGGTGGTACATAAGGAACAAATAAAGCCCACAGATCAGCCTTTGTTTACAGGATATTGTAGTATGTTGGCCTTTCCATGATATTATACAAGAGGGGTGGTTGAGGTGTTAAGTTCAGAGGGGATGTGGATGTGCTTGAAGCTTGGGGAGGCATAAAGTTATGCATGCACAACTTAACTTTGCTCCTTGTTGTGCAGCCCAAGCTCAGGCTCACTAAAAAAGATGGACTGGCGCACGCAACGGCGACGGCAACGAAACAGCTCGTCAAAACCTCAACCTCAATCTTAGCCACGACCCTCATCCATCCAGGGGCGCGGGTTTTCGCATCCTACGAAATAAGGTATGTCTCATTTCTTTCTATCGATGGTTTTGGCCTCATATCGATCGTGTCGCATTGCGGGGTTTGGGAGATGTGCCATTTCATACCGCCATGGCGATTCTTAAGCTTCAGACGGCAGCGCGAGATATTATGATCTTCTTTGAGGTCTATCTCAAAGAAATCGCACTTTTCAATAAGATCCTCTATCGACGACTCGATCGGAGTGGTGCTGAAGAAGATGCAATATCCGCAATTTGCTCGATGACGAGTCTGCCGACAGCTCTTTCAACCGCACATCAATACCCTCATATGCTGACTCCAGGCACAGTGATAGAGCTCACCTATCGCGAGGTTTCCACGGGTTCGCCAGAAAAAAGCGACGAATACCTAGGCCTGTTGGATTGGAAGGAAACTACCCCGCCATCCCCGAACACTACAAAATGGAGACCATCGAAAAAACCCCAGGCGTAGAACTCACTGCTGAGCCAGTCGAGGCTGCTGATGTTTTTACTACATTTTCATGGCAGTAAGTCATCCGTACATTTTGATACGGCATCTCTCTCTTATCTCACGACAAACACTGATACTTACAGCGATCCTCATCCTATCTTCGTCATTGTTTTGGTCGGCAAGGACGAGACCCCTTACGGCATTCAAAAAGACCTCCTCTGCGCCCACTCTCCCTTCTACCGCAAGCTATTCAGTCAGCAAGGAGAGGTCAAAAAAGTTGAACATATCGTTAAGCTACCAGACACGGATACGGAGATCTTCGGTTGCTTTCAACGCTTCATGTTCACGGGTCATGTTTATGATAGTCGTGCGGGACGACCCATACCCGAATATCCTCAATTAATGGGTGTTTGGAAATTGGCGACTGAGTTGAAAATGGCCCCTTTGCGTACTGCTGTTCTTGAGGTCATGGCAGAGAGAAGACAATTGACTGGTGTTATCCCTGGAACTGAGCTTTTGAAGCAAGCCTGGAAAGAGACCGACGAGGGCAGCGGCCTGAGAGAGATGCTTATCAAATGGGCTGCCGAACACAGTGAGTTTATTTACTACATTCTGGCCATTTTACTCGAGCTCTGCTAACCCCCACTAGTGCGCGCTTCTCCCGAAGTTCGTAACGCATTTGCCAAATCTTTACCACAAGAAATTCTCTCGGAACTTGTTATTGTCATGTCTGACCTACCAGCTACACCAAAGACTGCTTTAGCTACTCATATCCCCAATAACAACCCGTACCTTCCACAACCTAACGAAGTCGATGAACCCCAATACCAAAGCCCTTACGGTCAACCTGCTCCCAAACGCGCTCGAAAGTCTGAAGGTAACAACTTGGTCGTCAACGGTGACGGAGTTTACGAAGTAAAAACTGTCAAGAAGGCAGCTCGGAAGCCCGAACCGCCAAGAAAGATTCACACTCTCAAATTTACCAAGCCTCTCCCACCAACCCCATCGAACAACCGTCAACTAATGCATCCAGATCGCGAGCTTGCATACTGCCGGGATCTCATTACTCGCATGCTCTCTGGCCCTGGATTTTGGACTCGCCTTGTTGGCCCGTTCAAGGAACCGGTTGACCCAGTTAGAGACAAGGCTCCAAAATATTTCGACGTCGTTAAGCGACCTATGGATCTGAAGACTATCAAGGCCAAGATGGATCAAAACGAATACCCAACTGCTGCAGAATTCGAGGCCGATGTACGATTGATATTCCAGAATTGTTACGAGTACTGGACGCCTGATGATCGAGTTTTCCGTGATTGCGAGGCTTTTGAGTCATATTTCAATGATAAATGGTCTAATCGATACAAATGTGAGTGATGTGTTGTCACACTCTCTCCTTTGGCTCTGATGCTCCCGAGTCATTCCGGTGTTTTCCTACATAGTTGGCAATAACTTACTCACCCATCTTCTAGGGATTCCCTCAGGTGTTAAGTCAGAAGTCGTTGAGTAGACTTTCATCTATTGTCTGAAAACTCGTGCGGAAACACATTTTCTGTAATAGCTGTGCATATTGCTGGGGGAAATAATAACTTGTAGGAACTAGAAAAATGGTGAGTGGGAACAAACCCCTTGTTTGTCTCCTCTCGACACTCTTACTAACTGATCTTTCTACAGGTTTGACTGTTTAAGCTCGAGGACCGATTTTTGCTTCTTTCTATGCTTGCAAATACGCATGGAGTTTGGAGTTACTAGTTTCTATTGCTGTTATTGAAACCCCAAAAATTAAGTACTTTACGTGTGTCCTCCAACTCAGTGTGACGATCTCCTTCGCCAAGACGTGCTCCCTTAAGTGAGGTATTAAAAATTCATCAATTTCATTCCAATTTGCGTTTCTACATACTTCAAAATTATTTCTCGGGGACGCCGAACATTCTTATGGTACCTTCATACCTTCATATATTGTCTGACCTCGGACACGGTATGACTGCATATGTAGATAGCCTTCGAATGTACTGCCCTACCTATGCATCAACGGAGTTCTTGCTTCCTTTGCCTATATTACCTTTTAGGTTGTTACAAATTCTGCGACTTGGGATTTATTACATTACACATGGTTTTATGGTAACGATCGCTTCTTGTTGGTGCTTTTGTTTCTGCAGTCTAAGAAAGCTGTTGGGTGTTGGGAGCCACAATCATGACGCTTATGCAAGCAGAGAGCTACTGCAGCTTCTGGAATCCAAAGGACTTGCAGTATCTATCTCCCTCTGGTTGCGTATATTTCTACTTTGAGACGGGGTTGGAATAGGGGTGCTTCATGGATAATGTCTTATTTATCCTAGGTGCATGTGTTTCCTACCACGTGCTCAGCCTTGTTCGAAGAGATGACTTATCTAGGTATGGTGTCTCGGCTGTGCGTCATCTACTACTTAATTTGGGACATGGGTTTAGTTGATCCAATTTTAATTCGTCTGCATTCTGACATACTTACGATTGATTGCCTTGGGTCTACAAGCTGGCATATCCTTATTGGAACGACCTTGGAATCCTGCCGACCCATTGAAAGTGGTCGTGTCCAACCAACTCCATCCCAGACAAAGTACTGGAATACTTATCTCGATCGCTCATGAGAAGCCAAGAGTAAAGGAATATTTCGAGGCGTTGTGCAATGCCTATGAGTTTGCAAGTTCCGAACCTCAAGTTTCCTTTCTCTCCGAAAGCACGTACAAGGGAACAAACTGGTGACGCCCGGAAGTACTGTACTTTCCCAGTCGATTTACGGTCTTTCTTTCGTGGACTTAGTCACTTCATCGGCCACACCGAAGGCACACCGAAAGGATTGTTGTGATATTGGCCTGCATAGGATAAACTCGTACATACTCGTGAATTCCGCTTTTGGCTTCAAGCCCTGCCGGCACTGACACGTGGACTCCACGATATTTCGTACAGCACAACCAAGCGGCAATCAAGCTGCGTCTGGGCGGACAACATGCACGAAATACTGCAGAGAAATCCCATGCCATACAAGACTCCAGATCCTTCGGACGATTTATCATATTCAAACCAAACAGAAAACTCCATTCCGCGCGCTGGCACCCCGCAGATACGACTTTGCGTTCCATATTTGGACATTTGGATGTCATAGGCATGTGAAAAGGGGTAATGTTGCACGGCCAGTACCGATGAAGTGCTTGCAACGGAGCGGAGTAGCTTGTGGTGTGTGATAGGAAAGGTATGCAGTGAGAAAGTAGATCGTGCCAAAGTTCACAGCCTTAAACGGGCCGACGGATGAGCAACGTCGGGGGTCACAAATCGCGTGTGGTAAGACAGCCATTTGTAAGAGGAGAGAGAGCCTCAAGTGGACGCGTTTTGGCTCTGCCAGGCTTAAACCAGGCAGTTTGTCCTCTTGAGATTTTGTGACACCACACTCTTCTCCATTGCCGGCGCGTAGGCGTGAAAAAATTCGAGAACCGAAGTTGTCATCTCTATCTTGGTCATCTCCCAAATCGGCCTTACATCTTATTTTATGGTTATTTTATCCTGTGGTGAAAATACTCTTTATTGATGTCTTGGGAGCAGTTTTCCGGATCATGATAATGTGTTTGATGGACCCAATTGTGGGCAATTTGTTGCCGTGATGCAAGCATTCGAGTACATCACTGTATTATTCTTCGCCCTTAAATTGTTGTTACCTTCTGAATTTGGCTTCTTGGGTTTAGCCAAAAGTGCCTACCACGTTGTGACGCCGGCGTGCGTCGAGCACCTAAGAACTTACCACAACAAAGAAAAGCTGAGTGCACTTACCCCAGCAGTCCTCCTAATATGTTTACATTATCCCTCCCCGGCCTTTCTAATCTTGTAACGCTAAAAATGTGCGACATCCTCCCTGAAGATCGCATGGCCCCCTCGTGGCTCGGAGCTGTCAGAGGCATGCAGCGGCTGACTCTCCAGCGTCTTTGATTTGAGGCTTCGTAAAACAAATCCCCAGACAGGGGTATTTCTCTAATTCCTGGTTGCTGGCTTCCCTGCCTCGTACCTGTTCTCCACTGTTTCGTTTCAAGAATCGATAGCCAGAAGATTATATTTGGAGAGCGAATTGAATTCGAGGTCGCCGACCAATGGGTCTCCCGGAAAGGCACAGCTACATGTACCATCTCCTAGAGGTTCCCCGATTGGGGGCTTTTTGGATGGGCTATGGAGATTCCGTGGAGGCAGAGGCAGAAGGAAAAGGGTATTTGAATACTTTACCTCCCGCAAGCTGTGCCTTTTCTTTTCCTCTCTTCGTCTTCCCCCTCTTTTATCTGCCCATCTCAAATCAACTGTTCATCTACACCCTCGAAAGCAGTCTCTGAGATCTACTGAAGAGGCAGTCCACAGCTACAGTGCCGAGCTAAGCTGAGAATTCTGGGGAAATCCTCCCTCCATCCTTCTTCTAAACGCCGAGAACCATGTCCAACACGGCTGGACCGAAAAAGGAGTTCTTGAACAGGGGCGGTAGCAATACGTAAACCACACCAAGCTTCTTGTTGGTACCTCGACTTACTGACAGTTTTATTAGCGAGCAGCGAGCTGATCAAAGTTCTCTCAATTCGCGAACCTCATCTTACACTTCAATTGCCAGTCAGTCTTCATACCAAAAGTCAGTTTCCTATATTCCCCATTTTCAATCTCTTGTATATACGTTTCGTTTACTAATCTATTCTGTCAAATAGCGCCTCTGGAAACCAGCATCGCCGTACCGTCTCCTCACAACTTTCCAACTGGCAAGCCGAAACACGAGACGAACACCTCACTTGGACGGAGAAAATGGAGAAGGAGAAATGGAAAAGACAACCATGAGAAGACAAACTTATTATTTGAGAGTTGGAATGTGTGGTTCTGTAGGATATTTTGATATATTAGAAGCGTATTTGTACTATTTTGCCTGATGTGATTGGTGGAAAAAATCACATGCAGTTGGTTATGCATGGTTGGAGTTAGGATGCCATATGGCAGTGAAGACCAACAAGAAGGGTGGGAAAAGTGTGTGGGGAATTAATAATGATTTATGATTGGATGCATGGAAGTATTGTAAATGAAAAAAAACTTTTTTTGAAGGACGATTGTTTCTTGGTTGCTTACTGGTTGCATGAGGGGTTCTTAACGAAAGCGAACCCTAGTAATTACTATAGCAATACGTGACAAATCCTAGAAAACATGTCTAACATGAATGAATACAATGGAGTGTATTAGCTTGAGGACAAGAAAGGGGAACTTCTTAGCCGAGGAGGAATGATCATGTGATGAGGCTCCTCAATTCCGTGAAGTGTTCATGAAGACTTATTAGCATGACGAATTTTATGGCAATACTGAGGTCAGAAAGTCTCTATTCCAGTCTTTAATGTTGAAGTTCTTCTACATCTGACCGGGAGTGTTCCGAGGCTTAGGTCACGTTTAAATAAATATTTTGACGCCTGAGGCATAAAAACATACAGAAATTACTTTCTAACTCCTCGCTATCTCTGATCTCCTCCTCGGCCAATGCGTCAAGAATTCCAACCTCGTCGGAGGTTTCCGGGCGCTTTTTGTTAGGTGGGAGGAGTGCTGCTGGGAAATCATCACCAGAGCGCTTCTTAGCGTTACTCGAAGGCATTGTCACATAAAAAACGTTGGAAATCAACTAAGTAACTGTGATAATTCTTCTGTGATGCTACACTACTACTATGACTTCTAGAAAGCTGTTTTAGCAATTCTAGATTCTAACTTTTCTACTAACTTGTGTTTCTGTGGTTTTGGAGGAAGTCGCGTTCTTGCGATTCATTTCTTGGGCAAAAATGTCAGGTGATTTCCAGGTTTCCTTACGTCACCGATTCAGAAGCCTCCCAAAAAGGATATCTTTCCTCCAGAAAACATCAACAATAAACAAAATCTCAAAATGACCTCTCCAATTCACAGAACAATAGACGTGAACAACGACCTCCGACTCCGAGCTCTGCTTTCAGCCCTTGACCGCAGCCCAAATCAAGCCCCCGTCCTCAGGCTCTGGCATTCAATTATTCCCGGTTTCTTCCCCATGTCCGAAGGCTTCGCGACTTATTTCAAAATACCCAATTCAGCAAAATCGCAAATCCCCTCGGCGGAAGTATTCGGCGTCCGGAGAGCATTATGTGGTGCCGATGACCCCTCAAAATTTGTCCAAAAAGAAATCCTTGTTCTGGTCTGCAAACCTCCTTCTTCAGACACACCGGAGAGTTGGAAATGTGAGAATGAAGAGTTAGTTCCTTATATGTTGAATCTTCCCCATTCGGCTACGG
The DNA here is from genome assembly GCA_001414485.1 of Calycina herbarum. Classification (NCBI taxonomy): domain Eukaryota; kingdom Fungi; phylum Ascomycota; class Leotiomycetes; order Helotiales; family Pezizellaceae; genus Calycina; species Calycina herbarum. Next base: position 235,186 of record LLEY01000086.1, on the reverse strand, counting down.
AACAAGGACCCCCAGCGGCGCATGTGGCCATTGCTATAGGGAGGAAGATTCAATTTTTCAAATGGATTGGAGGTGAGAAAACGAAGCTGGAGAGTATTGATGAAAAACCGTTGGATATGTTCGTTGAGGAGGATGCGAAGATGGTGGCGAAACATCTGAACGACATTAAAGATCAGACCTGGGATTATGAGAGTTGGGAACCGGTTGCTGGAGTTGGATCTTGAAGGTATTGTTGCTTCCCATTTTGAGATTGTTGACTAAATTGTGAATAGGTTGGGTCCCCCCAGTCATTAAATTTGGCGTTATATGTGCTTCAACGATTGTCGAGAACAAAGTGGGCATTCGATCCCAATGTTTCTTCTGATGAAGCGCTGCCAGACTTATCTCTTCGGGACGCTGGCAAGGTTTTTGAAGTTATTATGGGCACTTCTTTTTTCGGTTATGATACCCTGAACACTACTACCATATCTATTTCAAAATAATGAGAGATTTGAAATATGGTTCCCGAGACGGATTGCAGAGTCGGCGGGAGAGGGAGTTTGGAGAGGAGACAGAGATGCCTTTATTGAGAATTAGTTATTCCAAACACCAAAATTCTTTTGCTCTCTTCCATCCTCTCTTCGGGTTGGCCTTTTTCTTAGCTTCCTCGAACGCCTTTGCTATTTCCGCTTCCTGCCATTTTTCCTCCGCCTCCCACATGTCGATATCTCTCACAAGTTCATTCACAGGTTCTTCAATTCCCTATCCTTCAGTCGATGAACACTCACCCCATTTTACCCCCAATCTCCTCGCTAAAGCCTTCCCTTCTTCAGCTGTCACCACTCTTTCCTTTTCCAAATTCGCTTTATTCCCCAAGATTAAAATGGGAAGTGTATTCAGCCCCATCGTAACAAATGAACCCCCTCGCAAACGGTGGTATTTGAGATTTTCGTTATAAGTAAGAAGGTTAAGCTCTTTCCACAGTTGACTTATAGAAACAAACGAATTGCGGTCTGTCACAGAATACACGAGAACCACCGCTTTAGCATTGTTGGTTAAATAAAGTTGCGAATGTAGCGGGCCGCGCTCCCCATCGAGGTACAGTGAGTTGCGAGTTAAGCTTGAATTTGCCCACTTTTTTTATAATCCGAGCTTTTTAAGAAAATTCCTTGATTTCCCCCCTTTTTAGGTACTCATTTACCTATTGATTAATAATAACATATAATATACTATTTATAAGAATAGGAAAGAAGAGGCTTATATCTCCCCTTATACTCTATAAACTTTATAAGATAAAAACAGATAATTTTATATCTATCTTGATTTTTATAGGGTCTTGGTATAGCCTATTAACCTTATAGAGGTAGTGGATTTTTTTTTCAAGAAAAGAGGTTATTTTAAGAATACTTTTATTATACTTGCTTTAAATTAATAAATTATATAGAAGAGAGATAATTAGATATAGCGCTTCTTTCTAGCTAGGCCTCGTCTCTTTTAGAGTACTTTTATTTTCTATCTTCTAAAGAAAAGAGGGAGAAAGCCTTGATAAAAAAAAGCTCGGATTACAAAAAAAGTGGGCAAATTCAAGCTTAACTCGCAACTCACTGTATGAGGCTTCGAGGATATAAGGTCGTTTGCCTAAGGTGACTGATTTCGTGCGAATTTCAGCGCACGGGTTTCCTTAAAGTTTTTCCATGGCCAGAATATCCTCTTGGTCATCGATGAACCAAGGTGCCTTTGGGTTAACAAAGTTTTGGATCTCGAAATAGGCCACTAATTGGGCTGGGCTGCTGCCTACCCGATTCATCATGATGAAGTGGCCTAACGAAGGACCTTTCCCTACAAAGGCGATGTGATGCCATAAAGGCTCCGGCAGGGGAGTTTGCCCTTCTCGGAAATACGGCAATTAGTCCACCGGTTGATTGTGTGTTTCCTGCTCGTCATGTTCCTTTGGTCCCGTTTGCGATAAGACGTATGGGAGTAGGAATTATTATGGGCATTTCCCGGCTATTTGGAGCTCCAGCTTTGACAAGTGAGATGCGCCACGAGTATTCTATGAATACCGCGGGAACTGTAAAATGCGTTGCAAAAATATAGAAAGGGCACGTTTTTCTGCCTTATGGCCGCCTAATCTTTGGTTATCTTGATTCGGAAGTCAGGTACGTAAGCAAGATAGGCACCACAATAAGGTGTGTTTATTTAAACGTTTTCAGAGTCCCTCTCCATGAAAAAATATACCCCCTTTACCCACGTACTCTTCTGCAGTCTAATATCTCAATTATCATGAATCATATTAGAGCTAGCCAAGGAACTCGTTCCCAAAATGGCATCCACCCCAGACGACGCCTTCCATTCTCAAACCCTCTACTCTTTCTCAAAAATTTAAAAAGGCCAGCGGGAGGAATTTCGACATCTTGGAAAACAAATATCTAGCACCTCTCTTTGGGTTCGAAATCAAGACTGACGAATTTGTGGTCCAATTGCCATGTCTGTACGCAAAAAAATATGGATACGAAGTTGGTAGGTATGAAAGCTGCTACTGAGGATATCCGATTCCGAATCGAGAGGAAATATTGGTGTGATAATCGTACACAGCACCAGCAGGTGCGGCATCATGCAACCCTTGTTTCACCTCCTCGTTTTCCTAAGTTGGCCCGGATCAAATTTTGTATCATTGGGTTTCTTTCGGTACCTAGAGTTGTGTTTCGTTATTTTAAGAATGTGGCAAGGATTAAGAGTAAGTACGGCATCCCGAACGCACCAAAGGCCAAAAACGACTAAATCGCGAATCGTAAATCGTAAATCGCAAAAGTTAAGTATTTATAGCTAGAGTAGAACTTGATTATTATTATCTAAGGCTCGCGCAAATCGCGAATTATCACTTTCTTACTCTCGTATACTCTCTCTCTTAATATAAAGAGAGTAAGTTAAGTCTCTCTTATTCCTCTCTCTTCCCCTCTCCCCTTTTCTCTCTCTCTTATATAGGTATAAGAAGTAGTAACTTTAGAAGAGAAATAAGTGAAAGAGAGGGTAAGGGGGTAAGGGAGTGAAAAGGTAAAAAGGCGAGTAAATATTTCAGGGGAACGTTTTTCCTAGCGTAGGTAAGAGGAGTTTATCCCTAACTATCTTCTTTTCTCTTCTCTCCTCTCTCCTCTCCCCTCTCCTCTCTTCCCTTCTCCTCCTTTTCGTTGTTAATAAGAAGAAGAAAGCGATACAACAGTAAAGATGGGACAGTGAGGATACAATAGTAATAGGTGTGATAGTAAGCTCTTTTAAAAAGCTAGCTACGTATATAGTCACCTATGTAATGCCCTCTAAAGTATAGTAGTTAGCTTTATAGGTGTAGAATAGTAAAAGAGAGAGAGATAATTTAACTTACAATTTACGATTTACGATTTACGATTTGCGATTTAGTCGTTTTTGGCCTTTGGTGTATTCGGGATGCCGTAGTAAGCAAGTGGTCGTAAGGAAGCTGCAGAAAAGCAGACCTTCTTGAAATTTATTTTGAAAGCTTTCTAGAAGAACAATCAGTTCTTTGGCAAAAAGTTGACTATCAAGCCTCGGAAATTTGAAAATTTGTGACGTTTTCTAATCTCCAACCACCTCCACGTTAAGCGAAAGGAAAGCAATAAAACTTGCTGTTCGGATTAGAAATGCAGTTAAAAATACTGTACATATCAACTGGCTGAGAGCGAAGTCTCTGGATTCTCTGAGTTTGACACCTGAATTTGAGTCCTGCAGATCGAGATCGAGTCCTCCCATGTGCCTTCGTGGCGTAGTAGCGATAATGCCCAACCGGGTGAATCCCTTGCCTGAGGGATCACTCACACGCGACTCGCCCCACATCCTATTGGAAGATAAGACCTTTATCCCACGCAAAGTGTTCAACCTCCCCTACTTCCTCACGCCAGGTTGCATCAAGCTTAAAAACAACAATATGAACAAATTCAAGAGAAAACTCAAGCCCCGGCACAATTCCACCGATCCTCAAACGTCATCTCTATTCTTCGACCTCCCTCTAGAGGTTCGTTTCATCATATACCAGTTGGTCATCGACTCCTGGGAACTAGGGGACAGAATTCACATCACGTCTGCCTTTTTACGTCACGGTCGAGAGGATTCGGATCAGCCAAAGAGAGGATTGACATGTTTTGCCTGCATCACTGGCGGAATTTTTGGAAACCCAACCGAGAATAGAGAGTATTATCATGGCTCCGAAGTCTCTCTAGGATGTATGGCGTGTTTAGACAATGACACTCTGAGGTACAGGAGATTTTCACGGATGAAAAGTGGAATTGGCTGTTTTTTGCCATGCAAACGTTTGTATGTTCTTGAACATTCCAGCAAATCGTTCAGCGTGCTGATAGTTTAAATAGTTATGAGGAAGCCGTCCTCATATTGTACTCGTCATTCACATTCGATTTGTGGGAGGAAGCAGCTCATCCCTTCTTGACCACGGTTCCTAATTCTTCCCTCCAACATATAAAAGGGCTGGGAATTGTTTGGAAAGGAAAATTCCCGATGAACAAGTTTCTAGAAGACACCCGGAACGCGACGCTTATAAAGGGATCTGAAAAGGATGCTCGGGACGAGGTGAAGCGATGGCTTCAGTGCTGTGAAGTAATCCAGGGCCTGGATCGCTTGGAGAATTTGAGAATCCGATTATACTACACGAGCGAGATCTTGTTGGAAACAAAATTTCTAGAAGGATTGAGAAGAATCGAGGTACCAGAAGCAAGTTTTATTGTCGAACTACCTTGGGTAAGTGAAAAGCAAGGAGGTGATGGATTTTTAGAAAACACATCCGCCCCTGGAAACAGAGTGAGATGTACAGTCAAGAGGACAAAGATGCCAAGACGAGTGCCACATGGTGCAGTGGGCTACACAAGATGTCGACGTAGAGCGAAGAAAATGCCGTTTTGGGCCACATCTATAGTGGTTACAGTGGGTGTTACAGTGGGTGTCATATGTTCCCCTATAATTCTGTGCGTTTTTGTTGGATCATGCGTGATTGGTGGGGTACAAGATGCCCGAACAGCAGCTAGGAATGAGAAGGAGAAGAGGCGAGTGAGGGACGTCAAGCGAGAAATAGCAGTGCGAAATAGGGAGTGGATGGAGGCGGGCTGTCCTGAGATTAGAATAGATTAAGAATGGAAAAACATAATTTGATTTCCTCTATCTATCTAGGACTCTTAAAGGCTTCAGAAGTGTGACTACAGTGAAAAGAAATGACATGTCGGCTCACGGCACAACACCCCTTCCCTTGACATTCCACCCCTCCAGATCCGAGTATGAAGTCGGGGTTCCTTCAGTCCTTAGGCAGAATCCTGCATTTTGCATTGCAGGGAGAAAAACCAACAGTCTACCAACAAACAGAATGTTAAATACAAATGGAATCCTCATAGCTTGTCACAACTCACACATCATGCAATAATGTCGCCCCATATAAAGCACTCCAAACCCAACAAGTCTGACAAAAAGGAGCCCCATGACCAGCTTCAAAGTGCATTCTTCACTCTCCCTTTTGAAATACGTCTCATTATTTACAATCTCATAATCTCATCTTCCGGGTGGGGATCCAAGGTTCACATCATGATGACCAAAGATGTGGGACATGGAAATGACAAGGACGCAATTCTCAGAGGTATACCATGCTGTTCATCGCCCCATGACGATATACCTTGCAGGAGATTCGAAGGCTGGGGAGTGTCTGGGTTACTAAGGGGAGGGTTGCTAATGGAAACTTGTCCGAATTGCGGGGGGTTTGGGATGGTTCGATGAGCCGGGATAACTATCGAGTTTATGGGATTCAGTGGATGCTGAGTGGACGCCGGATGTAAGTGTTTTCTGCGTTGATTTGATGTTGTGGGTAGCCTACTAACCCCTTCCTAGGTACTCTGAAGCTATAAAAGTGTTGTATTCCACGTTGGAATTTGAGTTGCATCATGATGCCGCATTAGAATTTCTAACGACGGTCCCACTGCGAAATCTGAACTACATACAGATCTTAGATTTTCTCGCCGTCGTCAAACAGTCAAACTACAAGCCCAAACCCCTGAGAATTGTCTCAGAACGACTCCACAGATACGAAAAGAGAGTGATGGAGTGTTGTGAGGTATTGAGAAATTTGAAAGGATTGCGAGAGTTGCGAATACGACTTTTCAGAAATTCAAAGTATGACCTGGATGAGATGAGGGTTTTGAAACCTCTTCAAGGTTTCCAGCCACGAGAAAAGTTCGTTGTAGAGCTTCCGTGGGTTAATGGCTGGAATGAAATGGGCGGATTGGTTAAGAATGGAAGAGTGTCGGGACTCAGAGGTTTTAAGTGCGATATTGTCAGAAGAAAAGGGATCCGTGATAACAACGCGGACACCAGATATCCTCGGAAAAGAATATTTGTTCATTATGGTCCTGAGGGAATCTTACTTATAGCTTGCTTGGGGTTTTGTTGTTTTCCGATCTGCTTGCCTTTTATAGTTTGCGATCTAGTCGTCGATTACTTGAAAGAAGAAAGCAAGTATAGGGCAAGAAAGGGGAGGATGAGGAGGGAGATAAAGGCGCTTAACTAATTCTGTTCTTTTCTAAAAAATCACATCTGAGAGGTTTTGATCTGAGAATCGACTATTCCTTTACTTCTACCTCTTCTGCGTTTTCTATCTCTTCTGTTGTGCAATCCTTTCCCTCCTTCACCTCCCCATTCCCGATTTTAAACCAAGGACCATGTGCTGCCCCCGCCGCTGTTCCAACCAACAACCCCAATCCAGTAGTAGGAATCGAAGTAACACCACCAACAATGGATCCCACCACGGTCCCAACTCCCGTTCCGATCCCCGCGCCTATTCCAGCACCAGCCGCGCCTCCCTGCCATACACCACTTTGTAATCGCCCTGCAGCTTTGAAAGCCCCCTTTGCGATTTTTTCTTCCTTCACAGCTTCTTCCAAGGCCTTCTGTTTCTCTTTAGGATCACTCGTCCGCTCGGCATGCTCTCGGGCAAGTTTCGCTGCTTCATTCGCTTCTTCTCCTTTCTTGATGCATTCTGCAGCTTGTGCGAGGATTTTTTCTTTTCGACTTGGTGACATTTCCTTTGCCTTTTCGGGATCGGGATTCTCGGAATCGAGTTTGGGGGATGAGTCTTCTTCGTGTTTTGGCTCCAGAGTTTCTAGCTCTTCGGGTTTGGGTTTGGGTTTGGGTTCGGGTTCGGACATAGTGGCTGTGTTTGATCGTTCTTCCGATTTGGGGAATCGCAACGCCAAACGAAGGGTTCTTTGGTAGGAATTTCCTCTGTTTACGCAAGAAATGCAAACTTGGTTATCATCTAATTCTTCAAAAAAGTAGAGTTTCTTGATTTGTTCTACTAGAAATCGAGAAATGATGGAGCTGCGGCGGGGTATTTCAATGACGTCAGTCCCCACCAATCGTGGAAGAAACAACACCCTCGTTGTAGGGATGCACCTTTCGTAACGTAATAATTTTACGATAATCGTCAAGGCGTTACTTTGTCTTACTTGGAAGATATATTTCAAGATAACTTTTCTTCTGATCTTTTTAGACTTTTATTTGTTATCTAAAAAACCTAGATCTTAACTATGAACATAGTTTTTCTTTCTAGCAAAATTAATTTATATTACTCTTTTCGAGGTTTATGAATAATTCTGTACTTAACTATCTATTTCTAGGACCTTAGTTAAGTTCTCATTACGTGCAAAGTAAATAACAAATAATTATCGAAAAGCCTTACGATTACAATTACTTTACGAGTAATCGCCCGCCCTTACAGGCTCGTTACTGTAAGCGAGAGAATATAGAGTAAAACACCACAGAACTTCTCCTCCGGCAAGTCTTTCTTTATTTCCGGTATAGCTCATGGCTCTCTAAAGGTCCATTTGACCCATGCACGACGAGAAGTGCCCAAAAGACCTTCATCATCAGAGACTAGCCATGGCGTTTCAAAACAACCTTATAAGATTGTTGGGGGCACTTTTTTCAAGAACCTCACCATCCATATTCCATATGCAAGTGCCTCCCCAACAAGCGAATAAAACCCGCCATCACCATCGACCCTTCACACCACTATCGGTACATGTAACCCCGGAACGACATGAACTTCGTCTCCAAGTCAACAGGCTCCAGGAGAAAGTCCCACGCCACCTATATCAGACAGAAAGGGCTTCGAATCATGCATGTCCTTCATAGTACTCAAGTTCCTGTCAAAGGTAAATTTAGAACCTCCAAAGCTGCATACGACTTCAAATTCTCGTACCCTACAGAAAAAATATGTGTAGCTCGCTTGGCCATGCCAAAGGGATCGAATTCCTGGTCACCAATTGGGATACGCCATTGTGCTTCTTCGAGCTGCTGTGTGTTATATCGATCGCCAATTCTCGCAAGAAAGGTCTCGAGTTCATGAAAGAAGGTCCTCGCTGCCCCATAGTCGAAAGACTTTTCCCATTGTGGACTCCAAACAATACAAACCTCCGTCACTATTTCCACAACTCTTGTTTCAATAGTCAGAAATTTGAAGTCGTGTTCGCTTTGGTGGTATGAAATAAAAGTGCGCCCGCCGGCACTGAATAGAGCATTTTCTTTCGCACCTCCCCATGGCCTGTTTACTCCAGATTTCTTGGCTGTTGAAAACTCTTGCAGTCGCAGTTATTTTGAGTCGTTAGTTAAAAGGGTTCTAACACCTTTCTATGCGTGGAAATAGACAATTTGATTTTAGGGAGTCAGCTTGACTCGGTAGAGAATCGAAGTGATGCAGAGGAGCTGAGACCTTTCATTTCTTTGAGAATATTGCTTATCGGAAGATTCCCAAAAAGGCAATTATTCCACCACGTCCGACGTTGCATGAGCTGAACCAAGAGAAACCTTCCTCTGTAGCCCTCCTTACAGACCCTTGCTTGTCTGCTAAACCCCAAGACTTTGGTACAATCGTAGATGCTAAGCGAGCTTGGGCTAAGTAACTCTCCCCAAACGCCACCCTCCAGTTACACTCAAACATCGCTTCTATACAGCTTGTTAAGCTTTAAGTTCTCAGATAAACCAGAAGTATAAAAAGGCAACAACGTCCCAGCAACGAACAACTATTCGACTCTTCATTATTCACCGAATAATAAGAAATTTGTTGAAAAATGCGGATATTCATAACAATGCAATATTCATGCCATTGTCTCTTTGACCCTGTAATACATTGTTATTCTCTTTTTTTCCCGCCCTTTGAACCCAAACAAAGACCGATTTAAACATATTAATATGGTACAAGTTAAATAGACTGCGCTTTCCAGACTTGGTTTCTATATTCACACCATTCCATTATCGTTCTCACTTTACAAGATCTATACAACAACACTTTATTTTACACGATTCTTGACAGCACTATGTCTACGAACACTAACTTCACATGCTTCATGGACCTCCCCCCAGAAACTCGACTTCAGATTTGGGAAGCCGCTTACGAAGATACTCCTTGCCGTACAATAGAGGTATTTATCTACCAGTCCGACGAGTACAACCCGGCTGCTGTTAACGTAACCACTGTCCCGCTACAGGCAAGTCGCCGTAGTCTGTTTGAGGTTAACCAAGAATCTTGCGCATTCATGGAGAGTCGTTTCGTCCGCTTTTCATCTAAAATGCCTAAGATATTGTTGGAGTTTAATGCCCAGCCTCAGAAAACCCTGATTGATCCTGCAAAAGACACATTATCTATTATCTTTGATGGTTCTCTCGACTCTGTTCAAGACGGTCTATTTAGCGCTTTCCCCGAAACCCCGGAGTTCCCGCTACTTCGATTGTTCAATATGCTATTTGCAGAGAATGCAGAAAAAGTAGCTAAGAAGTTAGTTAGGCTCCAGCTTAGTTGCAGAATAATTCACTTCTTTGGGATGTTTCCACGTAAGACTAGTCCAGAATCAGAGGAAGAGCAGGGGTCTGTTAACATTCATACCATCAAGGTTTACCTATCTAAGCTAGAGAAGTTGAATATCTACTGTGATTGTCATTGGGATCTAGTAGATCGATGCGAGTTTGTGGCAGAACCGGCACAGACCAACCAGAAGATTAAGGTGACTACCGAATACTGTTGCGAGTCCGGTCACTCTGATTCCGAAGATGCTGACTCTGACTCTGACTCTGACTCTGACTCTGATTCTGACTGGTAACTTTGATTAACCCTGGATCCGACGGTCTAAATTCCTCAAGTTATTCAGCTAAAGGTTTCCTGACATAAAATTGCCTTCTAGGTCTTTATTAGATTATATCCGCTTCCTTTGTTAAACTCTAATTCGATCAATAAAATCGGGTTAATAACAATAACACAATAGTACAAAGAAAATCACACGTGCATACTGACAAAATCAACCACAGGATAATACTCGTAATAGGATGATGTGATGATAAGATAACAAGACGAGAGAGAGAGAGAGGATTGGCAGCGAGTGAAAGTTATTCCTAGCGTAAGTAAGGAGAAATCTCTACTTTCAATAACATCATATTCAATTGAGACATAAACTATCCCCTGAATTTGGAACTCTTCCTCATCAGTAAAATCTACCAATTCTCCAACTCCATAATAAACCAATGCATAACCCTAAACACCCCCTCCAATGCCCATAATCTCTCAAAACCCAGCCTTCAAATAGACAGGAATCCCATATACACAAACAGCTGCCGCATTAAGATACCTCAATTTACAAGCCTCCTTCCCCTTCGCCACAGCCTCCACCACAGAAAGGTGTTCCGTCACAGCGGCCTTCTTCCTCCCTCTCCCCTTCTTCTCGCTCTTATTCTCACTCTCGAATAACCCCCAATGTTCAAAGGTAGTTTTCGCAAAGCGATCAATATCCTTATCTGTGACATCCCATAGAGTAGCTACTAATGCTGGACAACCAGCATGCATGTAATTGATCGCCGGCCCATGGGGTTCGAACTCGCCGACTTCTCCTAAAGCACCACTACTACAACCCATCAGGAAAGCAACAGAACACTTGGATAATTTCCTGATTTCCCTAGCGCGAATATATTGTGCTCCGCTTCCATGGCCGAAGTAGAGAAAGAGATCCTTTTGCTGGAGAGATTGTTTGATTTCTTCCTCTGTAGGCTCTCGTTTGATGATACCATCCCATTTCAAACTTTGAAGACTTTTCTCAAAGGTGGTTTGGGTATTCTTGAGGTCTCCGCTTGGATTGAGGATGTATGAGCCGCTTCCTGGGTGGATGTAGTGTCCTTCAGGTACGTCCATTCGTTCTTCCGAATGTTGAAGCATGATACGCTCTCGCAGACAGCCAAGAGATGGTAATCTTGATACAGCTTGGCCCTCCATACATGGCAGGGACTCCCACGGGAAGGCATGGAGCGCTTTGTCTAATATTAAAATGGTATGTCTTCCCTCATTTGCATGGCTGATTGCATTGACAGCTTCGTGGTAACAGCGTAGGGCATCGTGCGTCTCAACCACAATGGAGTCGAAGTCGATTTCAGCATAAGCGTTGTATTCGCCATGGAATTGGAGAATGTCGACAACAAAATAGAGCAAGTCAGTCAAAGGTTCCGAGAAATCACTATCCTCTACTGAAGCATCCCCCAAGCCGATGAATAGATCTAAGATCCGCGAATCCAAAGTAATACGAGGAACTGGAGTTCGCTTTTTGCTCTTTTGTCGTGAAGGTAAATGTTTATCGAGAATATTTTGGAATGACTTTTGGAAGCGTGCAAGCAAATCTGATCTCCTGGTATGTTGTGAGAATATTCCGGTGAAACCTCCCAGCCACACCTTCTCGATGTTCTCGAGAAGATCTTTGAATCGTGAATCTAGCTCCTCCCGCTCCTCCCACCACGCAGCCTTGGCCTCCTTTCCTGTCGTGTCTTTGGAGGAATGGGCGGTTTCGTTTGCCCTTTGTGTTATCTCAAAAAGCTCAGCTTGACCTTGCTCGAACCCGAAAACCTCCTCATCCGCATCCATCGAATTGTGTCGTCCAAGTGGCAGCCGGAGGACAAACGGGCTTTGGCCAGCTTGCATTTTGGTGATTGACAACTCATTCCTGGTATCGCTTAGCGAAATGGATATTGCCATCCACGGTTTGGGAATGATGTCGACATAGTCTCTCTGGAAACGAGACAGATCATGTGGAACTGGTAAGCTGGTTCTTCTAGAATCTGTTGTGAGGGCCGACGGCCAAGACATGTAATCCAATGGGGTGGTGGGGGTTGATATGTCGGCTTGAATGGCCTTGCGTTCCCGACGGAGGCCGAGGGTTCTTGCTGTTTCGATTGTACAGCTTGAAAAGCCCGGACTTGTAATTAATTTCCCCTTCGAGTATCCCGACGCTGACAGGAGAATAGAAACACTGTTGAAGAGTGCCGATATCTTGTGAATGATGCCAACAGGCGAAATGGTAATAGCTATTGAATGAGCTTCCATCAGCCATTCTTGGGCTTGCCGAAGCTGTTCGAAGCAAGCGTCAGAAGTAGGAATCTTAGTTCGCGCCAGACCCCGAGTTCCTCTCGCAGCTGGCAATTTCTTTGGAGGTGGAGATTTAACAATGCTATCGCATTTCAACATCCCCATGACCGATGGGAAAGATATGGTGGAGTCTTGAAGAACCGAGTAAACTGGATCCCCAACCATCTGTTCCAAGCTTTGAAAGAGAAGCTGTTTTGCCATCGCTAGTCGATGATCTACGACCTCGAAACCGGTTTTCTCAGACAATGCTGCTCGCCCGAGAAGCGCCATAGCTTCGCCACACTGCTTCGTCATGATCAAAACTCGAGCTTTCTGTCGAAGTACGGTGGCTTTCAAAGACTCCAATTGAGTGCATTCTTCTAGAATTGATGGGGCGGACTCCAATGCTGGTGATTTTGCGCGGGCGGCTACGGCTTTTGTTTTGGGAGCAGCCTTGGGACGACCGGCAGGCTTGCGTTTCTTCCCAATATTTGCTTCCGAAATCTGTAGTTTGGCGACAGCTTCTGTAATATCGATGGGGTTTCTGTTTTGCTCCAATTCTTGGCGCTCTGACGCAATTAACCCTTCCAGAGTATGCTCAGCAAGATCATAGTATTCAATTGCTGCATCATGATCTCCCAGACGGTCATGCATGTTTCCCATATAATGGGCCAGAATCGCAGTGTCTCGACTTTTCGGGAGCAGAGATGAGAGTTCTTTCGACTCAACCAAAAATTCAGATCCTTTATCCAATACACCCGCTCTCAACCAAGCGTTTCCCAACAATGCTGTCGCTAGAGCTTGGTGCACATCGGAATTGGTCTGCTTGACGAGAATATGGCTCTGTTCCGCATAATAGACAGTCTCTTGAAACATACCCAAGTGGGAGTAGACTTCCGAGAGATGAGCGAGCCCACAGAAAAGAGGCGCAACCAAGGTCCAAAAGCAAGAATTTTTACTAGATGACATGGGTGTAGCGTTGGGTGCAACAGTAGTGGACATGGTGAAATTTGCAAGACCGTCAGCCAATTGATCAACATCACACTGCTGTGAAGTTGAACTGGATGTCGAAACTCGTTTGGATTGCTCTTGAATGCGGGCCCAAGCCTGTCGCAATAGCCTGACACAATCTTTTGCGTGAGCTAAAGCCAAGTGTGCAGAACCGGTAGACATTGCAAGTTTGGAATGGATCAGATAGGCAAAAGACATTAGCTGCGTCCTCCTCACTTTTTCTTGCACAGTCTGAGGAACAGATCTTCCCATCTTTGATGCCTGATCGTTTTTGTACAGAGTTTGCGCACGATGAAGAAATTCCTCGCTTGTCAAATTAGCCTGGGTCATGATAGATGGTACAACAGAGACTTACCTTTTGTCTACATTGCCTATTTCCAGCAGATACTCGGAGTAGGCAAGGTGGAATTGCAGGATGGTTGTTAGGGATACACCATTGCTGGCGCTGCAAGTTTGGGCTTTATCCAATGCCAACCCAGCTTTACCAGAGTATCCTAAATGTAACCATTGTGAGCCCATAGCTACCAAACTTGAGACAATCCCGTCATCTCCTAATGAATCGCGAAGTTGCGCATTCAGCTGTGAGATTAGGTCTAGAACCGTGATTCGAATGGTATTATGCCCCTTTACTTGTAAATAGGACGCAATGGTTTGTAAGTGACCAATAAAACCTTCAATGTCTTCAAATTGACGTTTCAGGGCTTCGAGACTACGGCACGATTCTTGCATCTTATGCCAGATTCTCACGTTGCTTTCTAACACTTTGATATCTGGCTGGTCTTGCTGTAATTCGAATGTGGTTGCTGCGAGAGACTTGAAATATTCCAAGTAAGGCTTCAATTCTCTGTCCTCGGTTTCTTCGACCTTGATTTTGTTGTCCTTTACCATATATATTTCATCTTGCATGCGATCTGGAAAATCTTCTAGCTCCTCTCCCAGCTCAGAAACATCAACACCCATTAATTCGATAATAACGCGAAGTCTGCGGACTGGATATTGGTCATTGTTATAGGTATTGAGCAAACATTTGAACATTGACGATTGTAGCTTCAAAACGGCGCCTGATTTCTTGGTTTGGGCACACAGATGTAACAAAAGGTGCTCCGCCATAGCTGCTGTTTCAATGCTAGACCAGGAAGCGTCGAAGAGGGAGTCATTTTGCGTGGCCGTGTCGAAATATTTGGTTTGAATCTTCAGAAGGGTATGGACTGCACGAGCAAACATAGAGGCCTCGTCATCTTTTTCCCAAGCGGCACGCAGTGGTTGAGAAGCAAGAGCAGTGGCAATTTCTGACAATACCCCTTCATCAACCAAATCATCGCGCATAGTTTTGAAAACCTGAAGTAATTCGTCATACCGGCCTGCCGACTTGTAGAGTTCTGCCATTCTTTCGAGTTTTGTTGTGGACAATGCTGCCTTTTTCTCGCTTGGAGATCTCGTACGTATACAATCGATGGATCTTCGTAGTATGCGCAATTGCTGGGTAACTTTTACGCCACTGCTGTTTCGCCGCTCATTGAGAAAATGGGTATAGTAGAGATTTGATATTCTGACATAGGATGATGGAGTTGAATCTGTTCCCGGAGAATCTGGTTCTTCGGATTCGGGTCCAATCTGGTCGACTAAAGTCAAACAGTCTTGGAGCTTCGAGTCCATCAAGTCCCACGACATTCGTCCGTCGTTGAGAAGTGTTTTTACGAGGAAAAGAGTTGAATCTAGGGAGTGGAGTCCGAACTTTTTGATAAACATCCGGCGTTGCTCATATCGAACTACATCCTTCGTTGCAGCGTTGGAATTGGGTGCCTTTCCGAGATATCTCAAACACAGTCTTGGACACAAAAACACTAAAGTCTCACACATCTGACGCATACCCTCGGTAAGCTTGTGCTCACTATTGCAAGTTGGGGTCGCGCGGGCCACCAAGGCTATAGCAGTTCGTCGAGCTCCAGAGACTTCTGTCATCAAATCATCAATGTCAGATGCGCTACCTGTATAAGGTGATTCTAGGAGATCGAGCAGGCGCATGAGTAATTCTTCCTCTTTCGGGATTCTTTTTATGGCCTTGAGAGAGATTGTTACTTGTCTCGCGACGACAAAAGTTTGTCTAGCCTGAGAGCTATTCCCGGCGTGTTTTTCAAGTTGAAGAGCCAAACCCAGAGCATCTTCAACTGACCCTCGTTCTTGTAGGAGGGAGCTCAATATCCTGTATATATCAAAGAACACCTGCGAAAGTTCAGGAGGCTGCTCTCCAACGAGCTTGTCATTCCAAAGCTCATAAAGACCTTCAAATACGGTAGCGGTGAATTTAGAAGCTGTTCCCCGTCGGATGCGACGAGCATAAGCAGAGAGACAACGAAGAAAGGGTTCAAATAGGTCATTGGCAAAATCGGCCTGTCGAGGTAACAATGTCCATGATAAAAGACGGGTTTGGAGAGCTAGAGATTGTAGTTGGTATGCAATAAATGGGTCAACGCTGAGTTTTGTTTGGACTGCCAGTGCATCTTCTGAAGTCGCAACACTTGGACAGAGTGACAACAGGATGTCTGAGAGATTTTGCAGTTGACGGGAGGTCTTTTCCCTCGATTTTTCGTCCGTCACGCTTGACATTAAAAGACTAGTAGGTGATGAAGGATATTGGGGATTCAAAATCGAAACATCAATATTGGTATTTTTGGTTGAGGCCATCAACCGTAGGATCTGGAGTTGTGTCGATATTACCAGCGCTAACTTTGGACCGGTAAAAGTGGCGGTCCCAAAATCCAGAAGTTGCGGCAAATCCTGTGG
The DNA here is from genome assembly GCA_001414485.1 of Calycina herbarum. Taxonomy (NCBI): domain Eukaryota; kingdom Fungi; phylum Ascomycota; class Leotiomycetes; order Helotiales; family Pezizellaceae; genus Calycina; species Calycina herbarum. Next base: position 218,979 of record LLEY01000086.1, on the reverse strand, counting down.
TGGTTGCAAGCCATTAATCTTTGTTGGTAACGGTTTTTTTGTCGGATCTTTCAGTTCGAGTCGCCTTCGCAGAAGCCGTACTTCTTTCACGGCCAAGTCATCCAATCCCAGCGTTATAAGTTTTCCAACCAAAACTGACATGCCATTTTCGAGCTGAAGAGGAGGCAGATTCACACTCGGTATTTGTGCTGCTTGTAATGATCGAAGGCATGCGAAAGCTATTCGGGCGCATTCGGCTAGTGATCGAGGACCCGGGGAAGTCAAAGCCGCCGAGGAAGCTGACCTGGCGACTCGAGAGGCGGGCCCGGGTGAGCTTGAGACTCTGTTCAACGTTCGAGGTTGTTGAGGGGATTGTGGTAAGGAATTCGATCGACGGAGATTTCTGCGCGAGGAGGTTTTGATCAAGTCTCTGGAAGACGGCTGGCGTCGCAATGGAGTGGGAGGCGGCGCCTTGATGGCCTCCGTGAGGGATTTCAAAGTCGCATTTATAACCTCTGTAGCTAATATCGACCGCGCCTTCTGGGAAATTTCGTGGACATCCTCATGTTGGTTCTCTTGATCATGGATCTGAACCTTCTTCCCTCTCGATTTCGCTGGCGCTTTTTGCGGCTTGCTTTTCGAATTCGTGGCAGATGTAATTGTCTTTCTCGCATTCGTAGTAGGGATTGATCTGTTTTCCGATATTAAACTCGATGAGGGGAGGAGGAGATCGCTGAGCGTTGTGACGGTTTCCGCTGTACATGTTGATGTTGACTTTATCGCAGCGCGTATTGACTCGGCGTCAGCGAGGTAGGAACTCATGATGATGATGAAATCTGATACTGGGAAATGTACAGATTTATCCAAAATTAGACATTATACTAATTGGGCCTTTGAAGCGAGGAGCAATTAAATGTAGAGGTTGAACTGCAACGAATGTTTTGGTTAGTGGCAACCGTTGCTGGGGACCTGCGGCAGAACATTAATCCGATAGATTTCTCCATACTCACTCTTCACAACTTTCAATTAGCTTAGCCAGTTATTTTGAGGAGATAAATTGTCTTCCCTACTTGATTGCCAATTCTCATAACATAATCTAATTGTACAGAAGATATTTGAGGATATTGGCATGGGATTTGTTCCAGTGAGTCCCGCCATACGTTTTTCCGTTCCGTCCAACGCTAAACCTTAAATGCCAATGAACCGACATGCAATTATTCATTATTCTGACAGTCGTTTGGAGCTCTAGACGATCAACTTCTCAACAATATGGCTACCGCAAGACCTTGTCTGACTCAATTGAGTCGGACGTACTTGTCGTCAGTACGGCCGTCACCATTACACCTCCCGATACGACAATTCAGCATAACGGCACCCTGCGCAAAAGGAGCAAAGAAGATAGTCTCCAAGAAGGAGAAGGCTGCCTCGGGCGGAACGACTTTCAAGCGCAAGAAGGAGGTCGTAAAGAAGAAGAAGAAGGCCAACACACACTATCCCACCCCAAGCTTGAAGAATGCGGAGCAATTTGCGCTGTTGGATGCCATGCGGTAAGATATCTTTGTTCAACCCGGGAGGCCTATGCTAATTCAGGATAGCATCATTCGAGCATGGGAAGTAGGACAGAAGCCGACGTCCGTCAAGTACGAGATTGCTATGAGGATATCGGGATTGAAGAATGGACCCGTGGTGCGAAATCGAATAAGACTCCCACACCCCGTGAAGACGGATTTTAAAGTCTGCGTTATTTGCCCACCCGATTCGAAATTTGCTGAGGACGCGAGGGCAGCTGGTGCTGTGTTAGTTGGAGAGGATGCGGTGTTTGATGCAGTCAAGGATGGAAAGATTGAATTCGACCGATGTATTTGCCAAAACGACTCCTTGGCCAAGATGAATAAGTCTGGAATAGGACGAATGTTGGGACCTCGAGGGTTGATGCCAAGTACCAAAACTGGTACCGTTGTGGCTGACCCAGTAAAGGCAATGAGGGATATGGTGGGTGCTTCAGAATATAGAGAAAGGATGGGTGTTGTCAGGATGGCAGTGGGGCAGCTTGGATTTACCCCCAAGGAGATGCAGACCAACGTCAAGGCATTTATCGAAGCAGTAAAAAAGGATATCTCACGCTTGAGTGACAGAATCAGCAAAAATATGGCAGAGGTGGTGTTGAGTTCAACGAATGGGCCGGGTCTACCTCTGAACGGAAGTTTTGCTTCTCCAAACTCAGATATCACGGAAAAGGATTTGGCTGGGAGATAGATGTACAATCAGGTTGTAAATATTACATGTAAAATATTTCATTTATTGGTTCCTGGTATATGCCTCAAACTCCAACGCTATGCTATGAGAGAAAGTCTTTTCGTGGCTCACTTCGATTTCAAGTCTTTCAATACTTTGATGGCCTCGCTTTCCGCCCCAAGGTGTCTATAGAAACCCAACATTGTAATGATTTTGGACTTTGATGCTTCTCCGGATGCCGTGGTTTTCAGTGCCGCATTCAAGTCGAGTAGAATGGTATTTCTGACTCGGATCATCCGTGACTGTAGCGCGACGATAAAAGGATGGTGCTCTCCCACATTCTTTGACAATCGTTCGACATAAACACAATCCATCACCAACCGCTGGAGCTTCTTCGTACTCAGTCCATTGACACCACCATTTTGAGTCAGGTCATCCTCGTCCTCATCTTCCTCGCTGTCTGACCATGAATCATCATCCTGACCTTGAACAGTACGTCCAAGAGAAGTAACCATAAGTCTCTCCTCCAACTCCTCCAACCTAGCCTCAACCTCAAGTAATTTCCTCCCCATAGCAATCTCCCTACTAACCTCCTTCTTCTCCCCCAACAACCCCTCAACCTCCACTTTCCTCTCCCTAACCTTCCCCCTCACATCCTCAACCCCCCTCTTAAACCCCAATAATCCAACTCTCACATCCTCCACCTTCTCCTCGCCCCCCATCAAATCAGAGCCTAGGCTTAAAAACTGCTCATAATTCGTATTCACAAGATCTAGTAATTCCTTTGATAGAGCCTGAGACCTCTCTCTGAGATCGGTGCGGAGATCTTCGAGAGTTTGGTGACGGTTTGAGAGGGTGGAGAGATAGGTTGGGGCGTCGAAATCTGGGGCTAGGAAGTCGCTGCGGGGGAGAGCTTCTGGGTAGGGGAGATTGTCTTCGTCGTCTGAGGAGATGCTGCCGGAGCCTCCACCGAAATAGAATTTGCTCATTGTTTTGGATTTTAAAGCACCTGCTGAATATGGTCGATTGAGCAGTATTCTTGGTCTAGGATTCTCGTCTTAGTTGTCCCGCTTAAGATTGCTCTGATATTCAGTTTTGAGAGAGTTAAAGAATTGACACGTGTGTTGTATGTTTTGAAGGGTTTTGGAGAGCCTTTTCAAAGTTTTCGATTTGAAAATCAAAGTGGAGTTGTTGTTGGCTCGGTTTTGTGGAACTTCCTTTGGCTTTCGTTCTCACATAAGAAAGACGTGGTGTTGAGGGCTTCCCACTTGGGGGGCCAAGACTCAAGGGCACGGAGAAAGAAATCGCCGTGCGAGGTCCGACAAGATTTCTTGAACAGACTAAACAACGAGAGAACGAGCAACTCAACTCCACAAGCTCACCATGAATAAATCAACAGTCCTCCGAAAACTTCTCCGCACACCCCCAAGTCTTCGATCCTCCATCCTCCCACAATCACGAATCCTCACCCCAATTATAACCCGCCAATATGCAGCCTCCCCAAGCATCCTCCAACCCTCCTTCTGGGCCGCCATGATCCCCAAGCCTCTACGAAAGAGCTCTCCATCCGCCGTAATTAAGAAGAAGAAAGAAGTCAAAGATTGGAACCCAGCGACCTTTTTCATATGGATATTCCTCTTCATCGGCTCAATGTCAATTCAAATGATTGCGCTACGAAATGAGTTCGCGGCTTTTAGTCGCAGGGCAGATGCAAAAATTGGATTGCTGAAGGAAATTATTGAGCGGGTGAAGAATGGAGAGAAGGTTGATGTGGAGGGGTTGTTGGGGACGGGAGATTATCAGAAGGAGAAGGAGTGGGAAGAGCGTAGGTTTCCCTTTTATTGTTTACTTGGGGAGCTGAAGCTGACATATTTACAGTTCTGCAAGAAATCGAGGAAGAGGACGCTGCGTTGGAGAAATCAAAAGCCCAAAGACCACAAACAATCGCACCCCGAGAACCAACGCCAGCTGCACAACCTCCAATACAAACGCAGAAGGTCGATGAACAACCCTCAACCCCCAAAAAGACGGCGTCAGGATTCTATTGAGTTTCAACGTTGTATATTACATTTGTACAATAATTCTAGCTATTATGATAGCATATCTCTGAATACCCTACTATTCGTCCGGGGATCTTCTGATGGACTTGTCGCATCAGTCGCATGTGTATGCGTGAATTCAGTTCGCTTCAGTTGTTCTACCAGACCAGGTAGTATTTTATCAGTACCAAATTCTACTCGTACACCTGCTTCTCCTTGTTGACCTATAGGTAATTCCTGAAAGAAAGCCTCTTCTCCTCTCACTCCCCCAAGATTCAATATCCCAATTGGCATTCCTCTCTCTTTTGCTCTTCTGGCCAGCCGAAACGCCGAATATGTCGCCAGAGATGTTCCTACAACGAGAAGTCTCCCAGATCCGTCAATGGCTTGTTCGGCGGCCTCCTTGACTCTGCTTGCTATGCTCTCTCCGAACATAACTACAGACGGTTTTAAAATCCCTGCCGTGCTTGTCGGTTTCAGACTTCCATCACTATCTACCTCGACTATCGTCTGTGTACCATCTCCAGATATAGGTGGATTGGCCAGGCAATGAGGACATGCAGGATATCGAAATGTAGAATATGAAGCACCCGGAAGATCAACGTCTCCATCAGGATTTGTCCTCATTCCCTTAGCTCTCCGCTCATCTGGATTCTCCGTATCGAGTGCACCCGAGGCAATAGCTTCCACTAAGAAGGCCGCCCAAGCAGGATTCAACCTCGCCAAAGATTCCTGGAAAGCCTCTCTCGGCAGATCATTATGGCAAGTAACACAAGTCAACGCCCTCAAATAGCCATGCAATTCCAATGTAGGAATCTCTGGATGAGCAATCCCATGAAAAGAATCCACATTCTGTGTCACAACACTCTTCACAATCCCCATATCCCCTAACTTCTTGATCGCAAAATGTGCTCCATTCGGTTTCGCTTTATGTAGATTTGTCCAGCCTAGAAAACTCCGCGCCCAATATCGTTTTCGCGCTTCGTGGTTTGCGAGGAATTCGTGGTAGTAGATCGGGCGATAGGATTTGTTTACTCGGTATGTGCCATTTGTGCCTCTGTAGTCTGCTAGGCCTGACGCTACCGATATCCCGGCTCCTGAGAGTATGACTGTGGATTCGGGGTCGCCTTTGCCATTTTGGAGAGTTGGCGCTGGTGGGGCAGTGAGGAATCGTGAGAGCGCTGCGATGGCGCCTGGGATTGTATTTGCGTTTCGAGGGAGGATTGTCGGTGCAGGTAAAGGCCCTGTGTAGGGAATTCTCATGAGAGGTTTGTTCATCGGAGGTTTGGGAGGAAAGAGCTAGGAAATCGAGGCGGAGTGGTTGTGTTGATGGCGAAGTTATACAGTATCCGCGTCATGAAATTCGTACCCGCGGGTCGAGACAGCCATGTGCATTTTGCCCCGCAATTTTGAGGGTGTGGCTGGTGCTCTGAGGCGTCATCCTTTCACTTAGAGGTTTCTTCACTAAACAATTGTAAGTCCTTTCTTTTCAAATAATTCAGAACTTCTGGGACAATTTAAAAAAATTGCGACATGCAACAAAACTTTTATAGCCATCCTGCACTTACGACACAACTCACTATGTGCGGCGGTGATTTGAGTTCAACTTTTGCTCCAATCAGATAACATATTCACCTCGAATTTCCACAGCGCCGATATCTCTATAGATGTTGCGAGTGCTTGAGCGTTGGTCATTCTCTGTTTCGTCCATGTTGAGATTTCAGACTCCCTATTTGAATTCCATTGGCTTGCTATCTCTTCCGACATCTATTTTATTCCAGATCCCAGAACAGACTTGCTTGCCAGGGCGAATAAATGCACCATCCAGCTGCGTGTTACCTTTGCAGCAGCAAGGTGTATTGCGAGGTACTTTTGCTACCGGTCATGATTTGCTGCAACGAAAGTAGAAGTTGTCCTTTTTTCATTTAGCTTGAGTGAGGCTATGGGCGTTTCAGAGGATCCCGACAAAGTATAGAAGGACCACAGATGTGTCGTGCTCGATATAATAGCCTCAATCAGTACAGTATATGTAGTTAGCACATGTTGTGCTACACAACATATGTATTGATCACAAGTTATACTAGTCAACCGTCGCTGAAAAAGGGGCAACGTCAGTTTGCCATTTTCGTCCTATCATTTTCGCACTAGATGAAGACATGGGTCTTCGAGCCTCACTTTTGGCCCTCTTGTACTACAACTTCTACGACCCCTAGAGGCTGCTCAGCTTATGACTTACAATTCTTTGATCATGTCTTTTATTTCTTTCTCTTTTTTGTTTCTATTTTTCTGTTTGATAGAGACCAATGGTTTCAGTCATCATCCCAAGACTCCCATATGTTTGCCGGTCTATCAATCATTGTCCCACTTCAACTTTGGGGATAGATATCACGCATAAGATTTTGCTCTCTTCCCTCGAACATGACAAACAGGGAACGCGGTTAAGGGAGGATCGCTTCGAGTTGCGGACACGGTGCTCAAATATTAAGTCACAAGAGATACAGGTGAAGTTAATGTCACCGGTCTGAAAATGACAAGGTTAAGCTAAATATTGATAGAAAAAGCAGAGCGCGTGGATATTTAGAACTTGATTTGCTAAAATCATTGGTGAACTGCCACAAACAAGCGTGTGTACACATTTTGAAACAAAATAACGAAAAAGATGACCAAGCAATGCCTCCACAGATCTCAAAATCTTCTATAAACTGTTCACCAGACTTCAATGACCGAGTTCACAATCGTGTAGACTGGTAAGCCTCATTCTATCTTCTGTCCTCCCAAATAGAGTCCTGGTTCCGGTTCGACCGTTGGGCAGTGCTTGCAGTGCTTGCAGCGGTTGCAGCGGTTGCAGAGATAACGTGTCCTACCGAAGATTGGCGTTTCTCTTGAACCCCATTCTGTGACAATGCTTGAACTGGAATCGGGGTTCATGCCATCACGTATTGGCATACCATCCGGGAAGATGATAGTACTGCGTTTCTCGCTAAACTCAAACTCAACCCAGCTCTTCGTGTCCATCTTACTGTTCAACTTCAAACCGAATATACCACGCAAGCCCCGCTCAACAACAATTTTACTAAACTCGGCGAGGAAACCGGGATACTGGGCCAAATCAGGGACTTTGCGGTTGTGTATTCGTATTCTTAAAACGATCCCAGTCCGTCGACGTAGAAATAGACTTATACTAGTAAACTAGACTCTCTAGCTCTAGAAGTATATTTAATATTAAATATTATAAATTAAACTCTTTAGATATAGAAGTATATCTAATAATAAGTATTATAAATTAGATCTCTCTAGTTTTAGAAGTATATTATATCTAATACTAAATATTTTAAATTAAGCTTTTCTAGTAGTATTAATATATTTAATACTAAATATTATAAATTAGACTCTATAATCTCGTGCTGACTGGGGTCTCTGGAAACGCGCGTCTACCATAAATACTTCAAAACGCAAATTATTTTTAGCGATTCGCGAACGAACGCACATAATTGCGGATACTACGAAGTATCATTGGACGAAATCGAAGGGAAAGTCGGGTCATTCTTGCCGACCAGCTTGGCAGCGGAAACAACCTTGATTGGACCAGGAGCCGTTGCCAGGATGAGAACCCTTGCTATAAACTCCCCCAACAAATCGTCGTCGATTTTGCCTCCATTCTCGTTCTCTTCCTCCTTATCAGACCTGCTGTAGTTTTGCGCAGCGCCTCGTTCAACCACCTTCGCCTATGCTTCTCGTGCGCCGCTACTGCACTCAAAGTGCGTTTGTTTCCAGCTCTGGCTGCAAGTACATACGAGGAAAAGTACTGAAGGCTGATGCGCGGCATCCTAAGAAAAGCCTCTTTCTTGCCCAGTGAGCATTATTTTTCCTCTAACCGAATCATGGCTCATGTACATCTATTTGCGAGGGCCGACCATTTGTTCTGAAAAATGTGTCTCCATCAGTATTCGAGCAATCGAATGAGCTCAAACATGAATTTGAAGGCAATACACGCTTTCGACACCACATTGACGAGAATGAAGCCGATTGCACTCTCGTTTATGAATGGTTCAGAGACGACTTGCTTCAGTTGATAAGAAAGCATCAAAATATCCCGCTTGCTTCGAGAAAATGGATACTGCGAGAAACAGAAGAGGCATTGAGAGACTATCATGCCAAGAATTGGATCGACATAGGTACGCGAGAGAGAAGTGAAATGTTGCACTTAAAATGCGTTTGCTAACGATACCACTTCCTAGATGTGAAGCCTGACAATGTTTTTGTCGATTGGAGTTTGGACGAGCAAGGCCAGATCAAACCAGAAAGAGTAGCATTGGGTGATCTTGACTGCTCGTTGAAGCTAGAAGATGGCGATCTCCTACGGATACCCAATGGAGGAATGATAGGGAATGTCATGTGGTGCGGGCCCGAACAGCTGACGGGGCAAGGAATTGGGAAGCCTTCTGACGTCTTTGCCTTTGGTCTCATCGTAAGTACCGCAAGCTGATGCTGAACAAGAAATGCGCGCTAAACGCTGCTTTTAGTGCCTGTTTGTGATAATAAACCAAGAAAAGCTGCATCCAAACTTCCAGGAGCTTGATCAAGAAGGTACCTCGCATAGAGAAGCATTAATGATTATATTGCTCGCATACTTTGGACCAGTTCCTCAAGAGCTTATAACACATATCAATAATGAGGTCTGGGCCGAGAGGATAACGAAATTTGCGGAGTCACTTGAGGGAATGGGCCTAGGTGAGGCTGAGCGCCTGGAGAATTGGCCGCAAGAGGAACAACCGGATCTTGACTTTGACACGAAGAGATTTATTTTCCGTATGACGAACCTCGATCCAGCGAAGAGAGCAACGATGGAAGAAGTTATGGCGGATCCATGGTGGAATAAGTAGTAGTAGTATACAGTTACAGTTAATGACTGAGGTAGATTGGAGAATCGGATTGGATCACTATATTGTATTTGTAAATTGGGCCTCACTCTCAGCTCCATTGTAAAAATGACAAATAACAGTTTGCAAATTTGTTTTACACTAGCCCTTAAATAGTAGAATAGCACAAAGGCTTATAACCTTTGTATTGTCTATTTTTGGTTGTTTGGCCGAGTGGTGAAAGCTATTCACAACACTCGTTAGTGAGTCCCTACTGTCACACTTATAACGCTTATTTCCAAAATAGATAAGTTATACCCTGTTAAACTTGATTATGCTACACGCTAACTAATTGTTAGGATCTCGAAGCTACATATGACAAAATTCAAGAGATTGACAAAGAATTTACCTCTGTGCCTATCTCAGGTAGTGAGCCTTCTACAACGCTCCTTGTCGTACACGTTCAACGGGTTATCTCTCCTCAACTTCGGGATATTATCTGGCTAAGACAATTTTTGGTTTGAAGCATCACCTGTCGACTTGGTCGTCTTCAAGCTATATTATATCTACGGCTAAGCCCGCTGAGGACAATGTTCTGGAAATTCAAGAACCACTCAAAAAATGGACCTTGAAGTGATGGCTCTGGCCACCCGCTCCAGTGACCTTCCGCATATTGCGCCCTTGACTCTTCGTAGATATCCTTGGCGTTGTTAGTCCAGGCCTTCCCTTTGAAGTATCGCTTGTGAAAGTGACCGACATCGTAGTAGACTCGCCTGGTGATTTCTTCGAGTATTCGCTGATCGACTTCATCGTGTGTCTGTTCAATCCCCCTCTGAGAAGCTAAGCTGGATCGCAGTGGCGTGTCGAAGACGGCTTTCTCGAAGGCAGTCGGAGGCGTGACAGGAGTTGTTCGCGCGACTAACTTAAATATAGCAAGCCAAATATCCGCATCATTCCAGGTTGGTGTATCAGGTTCATTTCTGATAATCTGTTCTACTAGAGGAATAGCGGACGCGCTGTTCAACTGGTTTGAATCTAAGCGACCATATAGTATAGTAAGGTCACCAGAGAGGGTTCTGTTAGCTATTCGCGAAGAAAGGGTACGAGCTGCCGGTTCGATCTGTAGAGCTTGGATAAGGTCGAGAACCAAGTTTTTGATATCTATACACGTTAAAAAGGGCTCAGCTATGAGAAGGTGAGCCATACCTGCGGTGGGAGCAGTTGAAAAATAAACTTGTACCGTCTCGGACGACAACGCCACACCAAGATCGGAACGTACTGATTCAAAGAGGTGACTAAACGCTCCTAGCCGTTCCTTGATCGGGTTACACCTGATTTTATCAAGTTCGGAGGCTGTAGCCATGATCGTAGATTAACAAGAAGGCCATTTGTTAGGGTTCGTCAACCATTCGATTATGGTCCGTTTATCGCTTTTGAGATACGCGACCCTCTCTCTCACTGCGACATATGTAGGTAGCGTTGCGCTAATATTAACTGTTTTTAAGTCAATGGCGATAGTTGTGGAAGACGGGCTTCTCAGGTACCGCCGGATCACCGCTTCAAGGAACGTGTTTACCCTACAACCCTCAACGAATCAGGACCTGTTGAATCTGTGCAAACGTGTTATGCAGGTGTACGCCCTGCTACAGTAATGAGTTTAAGTGATACTTCGTAAAAGAATCCTAATTTGTGTAAGGGTTCTTTATCTTCCTCCAAAATGGTCTGCATGACTCGGCCAATGACAGCCAATCATCTGGCACCACTTTCTAGGAATGTGTGGGTCAAGTATCTTACAAAAACAAACTACATCTCTGCAATTGATTTTTGAATAAGTAATTAAGCAGCCATCTTCAGCACCTCTTTCACTATTGTTACCTCCCGCCCCAATTGAAATGTCGACTCCAAAACCCTTATTCGCCCTCGGAGCATATGGGAAGATTCTACGATATGGGAAACATGTCCTAAAGGTGCCTCGTGACGATGATCCTGAATTTCGAGACGTCTGCTATAGAGATCTCATGCACGAGAAAGAAATCTACGCACACCTAGGTCACTGCGAGCACATAGTCGACTGGTTTGAGAATGATGGAAGGAATCGAAATGGCCCGCATGGATGGGAATATCGACGAATATATTAGCACACAAGACCAGCCATCACAAACAGCCCTCAAAAAGATGATTCAACAGCTTGTCAACGCTCATTGCTACGTGCATGACAAGAATGTCGTCTTATACGACCTTTTTCCTCGAAATGTTCTCATCGATTCAGGTGGCGTTGGTCACGGCGATGTGTCTCTCAAGCTGTGCGACTTTGGAAATTCGATTAAGTTGCCAGCGCAGGCAGATATATCAAACATTATCATGGATGGCGTATCGATTCAAGTTGATATCTTTAATCTCGGATGGATTATGTATTCTCTAGTGGAATGGGAGGCACATAGTTACGACCTTTTCGGCCCGAAAACAGATGCAGACATGCACAGGTCGGATTCTGATAAGGAGAGCTCGGTGGGAAGTAATGAAAACGACGATGACGAGCCGGTTTGGCCACAAAAACTACCAAACACGGCCAACCTTTTGTACGGCGACGTCATTCACAAATGTTGGACCAAGCACGCATACCCAAACGTGCATGCGGTTCAAGATGCTATCATGCATGAACTGAACGGGATCGTTTGATGTTTCGAGTAGGGTCTGGTTCGAGGGCTCGAAGCATAATGGCAAAGGAGATTTTTAAAGAGAGAACTGGGAGTCTGAGGCATGTTTGGTATCCAATATAATTTTTCATATACTACCTGATCATTCATAGTGAGCTAACTAAAGGGAGCATGGTGTAAAAGCTGTTGAGATCTGGAAAGGCAACTGTCTGGTGGCGATGTTGACTTGGTCATGCGTCGAAAAAGAAATCGCTCTTCCAAAGACATGACGACCCCCGGGGGGGTGGAGGTTGAAAAAGAAGGTTCGTTGGTTTGCGACTGCGGGTGAAATGAAAGAAACTGGCAGGGCGTTTCTGTCGTATTAAAGGTTTGTTAGCCACGAGCCTGCATGCGCCTACAATTGCCTATGATCCAGCTTACCATTAATAGGCAGGTACCTCTCGACGAGAATCCTTATGATGACGGCTCTTGTGCTTGCCTCCCTTGTCCTTGTCATCGTCCTTCTTCTTCTTCTTCGGTTTCTTTGGGTCGGCCGGGTCTCTGCAATCCGGACAGTACTCCCTTTTGGTTGTCGAAGCTCCAGCCAGGGACCCCAATATTCGCAGTAGTTGGTATGGGGGAAAACCGTCGCGGTGAGGGCTGAAGAGTCCCTTGATTGCATTTCTTGTCGCTGATAGAGGCTTGATCTTGTTTTCATACCGCTCTTTCTTCCGAATAAGGCGATCTATTTTGTAGCAGGACTCGAGCGGTGGGAGATGAGTTGCGCCCATAATTAATTCGTCAACTGACGCCTGGATTCTGGATACGGGAATGGCACCATATACAGGAGGCGACGTTGAACTCATGATGTAGGGTGGCGGATCTGAGTCCATAATGAGAGATGCCGGAATTTAAGATAATAACAGATGAGAAGATGTGAATTTGAAAATAGAAAGTAGAAATAAGAGTAAAAGGTCTCCTTATCCCGTCCTCTAAACCAGCTAAACTAAAAATAGGATCAGTGGTATATGATAGATCAGAGGCTTGGGCCGTGGGAAGTCCGAGAGGATCAATCATGGGAGCCCGAGCTAAGTTCATCCCTACCGGGGCGCGCTCAAGGCAGACTCCTTCTCAGACGAGGGGTGACGAGGCCAAGACGGTCAGTCTCAGCTCACCTCCTAGCGATATAGAATCACTAAGCCATGGCCAACCTCATGAGATGCAATACAAATGGGGGGACGCTGCATACAAGCTATAGGGTGGTTAACGTGCGGTCGGGCAAGGGCGACTATGGAACCAACGATTCAGGCGCTTAAGCGAGGCTTAAAAGGGGGTCGTCAATCACCGGTAATACAACGATATGCATGCACGCATACAAACACTATGGAACTATATCTAGAATCAGTACGAGGTTTACTTATCCCAGATGGGAAGTTAGGCAGAATCCTCAGGAGCCCCACGGCCACCCCGAGTGCAAGTGTCAAAGGTAGTGTTGGTCCGTCAGAATCTTAGCCGAGCTCAGGGGTAGTCGGCGATTATCACGTATAGAATAAGAAGATGCTGTGGATCGTTGGTCTTTAAGTAGTGCCTCATCCTAAAGTCTTCAACCAACTGCATATACGAAGTGCATACCAGACCCAAGGTGTTCTTACGACACTATCTCCGGGAGGGCCGTCTACTATCCACTACACTACTTGCCGATAGGAGCATGTGCACACGAAGGGGGATGAACAGGGCGCAACACCAAGGCAGGTTGACTTGTGATAGTCCAGGCTTAACGGCATCTTTCTTCCGCGCTGGGGATACAGCCCTGGCACGAATATCTGAATTGTCCTTCTCCACCATAGAAACCTGTCCAAGGGATACAATAGAGCTAAGGGATTCCACAAGCCATATTCCTTCGACTGTTGCACACTAAGTCTTCAATAGGAAGGTGAAATGGCTACGGCCTTGACCAGAATGCCTTGGACGCAGCAGGGGATAGCAGCTGATTTGGGCCTACCTGCATTAGCAGGGCAAGAAGTGGAGTAAACAGGGAGCTTCAGAAAGTGGCACAATAGATACCTCAAGGCAGACTAGACAGTCCTTGAGCAGGAAATCTGATAGCATAAAAGAGAGCGAGTTCCTGCTGATACTATGCAGCCTCCATCATCCACCTCACCTTCCTCCTTTCTCTTTCTCTTCATCCATCTCTATTACGTGTCTAGTCAGCAGTATGGCTTCACCTGCCCCGCAGGAAACAGTTACACTCACAGAGGGATATCCACCGGGAACCCCAGCCAGGGTAAGTAATTCACAAGACCCTATTCCAAGTGTTTGAGCTAACTTGACAGAATTTTGCCGCAACCACAGTCACAGGCACAGCGGTAGAACCAACCGTTAGCCCCTCTGCTGCAGTGTATATCAACGGCATTTCATTCGTCTCACCCGAATTAAACAGGCCAACTGTTATTAGGGCTGCGCTTCAGGGTCTTTCCCAAGGGATAGGTGGAGGCGAGATTGATCTCACTGCTGAGCCAGTAGGTACCTATTCACGTAACCTTCTATAGTAGAGTTGACAATGACTAGGATTCTGTACCACTTATTGGCGAAACACTCCAGATTACGCAATTGCGAGGTTAATATTCACCTTGCATTCTATCTATTACATACTAATATATTTCAGTCTTAAGGGCACAAGATCGCAGAAAGCTACGGGATTCCTTGGCCTGGTCAACTCCGGAGTATGAGGCCCTTGAGCTCCGATATCATCTAATAGATGGTATATTAGGTAAGTACTCTTATGCTGTGTATGCCTATAATTCTGCCTTATCTCACGTCCTGTATAGAATACATAAAACAGCTGGAGGCAAAACAGACTGAGACACAAGGTAAATTGCTCACGCCCTTGATCATCTAAGCTTACTAACGTCGTTTTAGGATAGATGAATTCGCTTCACACAGATAATAGAATGCTGAATCGTTCGTTTTTAGGTTAGAGAGAGTACTGAAAATCCAAGAAAGCTGACTTGTACCTAGATACGATGCGTCGCCTCCAGGCAGACAAAGGTATCATGCAAGGTAAGATGTTCTTTTTAATCTAGATTTCCGTCCCTAACTAGCTCTATAGGCCATATTAATCGGCTTCGGGAAGAAAAGAGGGTGTTAGATGGTAAGAATTTTGTCAACTATAGTAAAAGGATTTGTCTAACTTGATCTAGCGGATAAGAGTCAGTTTCAGAGGAAAGCAATCCAGGTTGAAAGCGAGAATTACACATTAAAAATGAAAAATAGACGCCTTCAAGCTGAGATAGACGATACTCAGAGTTTGACGGAATCAGATGGGGAGGGGCCAAGCCGGAAGAGGAGCAGAAACGGAACAGAATCAGATACAGAAGGTCGAAGTGAAAAGCGGGTCAGAAAAGAGACATAGGTGTTATAATCACGGGATTGGCATGTACAACGCCAAGACCATAGGCTCAGACAGCTGCTACGCTGACAGGAGAACTTGGGTTGTTATACGAACCAGATGGATTGTGTGAGGGTTGAGCTAGAGCCGATAATTATCAGGCAACCGTCAAGGTTCCTGCTATCGTTCGTGCCCAGAACTGTTCGCGATAAAGAAACGTGATTACCTGCCTTAGCTTGATTTTTGTGAACTTTGCTACGCATAATTAGAAGGGATAGGAGAATTTGCAATACCGAGCAAAGATCGGCTCCTTTTATGGCAAAAGAAGCAGTTATATTTATGGTGATTATTACTTTTTAAAGGGCCAATTTTAGCATAGGGGAATCTAAATTATGCTGGCCATCCAAAACGTATTGGCTATCCACAACGTCTTTTTAGGCCTAAATCAGATAGGCGGCCAACTATTATGGCCGATTCGTAGTGAGGCTTCCTCTTAATGTAGCCAGATCGTGTAGCTCCTAATTAAGCAAAATCTAAAATTGGCTTCTCAAAGGCCGCCATGATTTGGGGGCCAAAGGCCAACATGTGAAGGATATAATCACAAAAAAGTGCGGATATGTTTTGCTATGAAATATCTTCTAGGAAAGAACGGTTCAATGATGTATTACTCTGCTTTTTAGACATCCAAGACCTATGATTATCCTTACTGAGTCGTTCACAATCATCGACTCGGCTTAAGCTTGCATTTAAGCGATATTACCCCTACGCGTTATCCCTACGGGTTACCTCCCATCTCACCCCTACCCGTTACCCCTTCACCTACCACGTAGGGTTTCCTTATTGATTTGTGACCGGTTTTATTTTCGGCTGGGCGTTGGCGAAAATCGCACCTAAGAGCCGTCATCGGAAATACGTAACGCTATGCACATCATTTGTGATGACTCGCTTGTTTGTACGGGGCCTGTCGCCCAACGGTCAGGCAGAATTCACGTTAAGAATGCTTGAATAAGTGCTTATCCCAGCCTGGAATAGAAACTTATGAATTTTTGCACGGCGGCTTATAGCGCATGCTGGTAAAATAACTTCTAATGAAAAGAATCTTAAGTTAATAACCCAATCCCTAGATAGAGGGCCTGACTTATTTGAATCTCTACAAACGAGCCAAGGCCGGCAGTGGCAGGACGAGGTTCTCTGGAGAGCCCATAGAATTCAAGCTGCGGAACACGGCCAGCCTTACAAGGCCTATTGTAGAAAACCAGAAAAGAGATGCCTCTACGCCATTTCCGCCCCGTCTACCCTGGAAAGCAAACATCTCTGGCACCGCGCTACGCCGCCGACTAGAAACTATACATAAGGACCGAAAACCTGAGCACTTCAAACCCTTGCCCTCCCTGTCTTTCTCAGAGTGGAGGTGGTCGTAAAGGGAGACACTGTGGGGGGGACGACACCTAAACTATCATGTCCGGTATATGCGGCGGCAGAAATGTTGAATAAGGTATAGGCCAACCTTGAGGCGAATTCTAAAATCCTTACCCGAGAAAATTAAACTCTTTTATGCGATATAAGCATAGGATGTAGTTAGAACCTGAGAATTCTAGAGGTGCCAAAGTAGATATATTACCAGGAACTGCCCTTAAATTGTTCGCCCTCTGGAGCTTGTGACATGGCTATTAATATCTTCCTAGGAGGACCTTCAGAACCGACAATTCTCGGGTTCGGCACTTTTTCAGAACCGAGCGGCTGGTTTCGACACTCTGTCAGAACCGGGCGGCTGGGTCTGACACTTTGTCAGAACCATTACTAACATAGGTACCTTTTTTTTGGGAGGTACACTTGTGAAAAGGCGCCTCTTTTAAAGGAGGTACCTTCTACTATGTAGGTACCATTTTCAATAGGCACCTTTTATTATCCACGTACCAATTTTCTAGTAGGTACCTTTTCAGTTACTTCCTTGATTAAAACTAGGATCTTTTCCCGATTACGGACGAAATTCTCCACGTTTTAAATCTATCATTTCTTCAAGTTCTACGACGATATCGGTTTGAGCTGAACATCGATTTAAGGATCTATTTTTCATAATTCCTCCTCCTCCCCTTCCTCTGATATTCTCGCTTGGTCTCTAGTTTTATGAGTGAAATCGCTTGCATCCAATAGATCTTCTATACGTAACCGGCCCCGGCGTTTATTCATACCAGATATATCATCTGGTATACTAGATAAATTATCCTTTACAGATCTAACTACTACTAATTTTCTGGTTTCGGTCTCTACCAACACATCATAGCACTTGTCGAATTCGAGCCATCCTTCGTTCTTTGGAGAGATACTATTTGATCGCCTTTATATTAATCCGGCCTCCTGTTTGTATTATTTCAATAGTTGTATCGGCAACTACATCGCTACCAAGAACGTTTGACATGACCTCGACTACTTTAACGACGTCTACTATCAAAGCGTCTACTATCAAAGAGGGAGACGAAGGCAGCTCTAAAATTACTCTCTCGTGGCCTCTTATATCCAGCCCAACGTCAAGGTATCTATGTTCTGAGATAAGTGCTGTTACTTGGCGTCTAACTAAGAATAGTTCTATTATTTACGTTCTTAATAACTATCGATTGATTTATTAAAAAGTACTAGCAGGCTTTTAAAGACTATCTAGAATAAGGCTTTAATATAATTTTTCTTTTTATAGAATGGTATCTTACTATAATAGATAATATCACAATCTCAAATGATCTGAAATAGCTATAAAAAGCCATTTCTCAATGTCGCAAGGTGACCTTATGTACATGGGCGACATGGAGCTTGAACTGCTCCAAGTCTTTAAGCACTAACCTCTTACTCGCACAGACAGGATGGGTGCAGAGGAACCTCTTGTCTGCTGGATGCCACTTCAAATGGCTGTCGACATGGCTCTTCATCTTCTCAGGGCGGCAGAAACATCTAGTCCGTTCTTCGTAAGTCAACCGGTGGTCCCCAATACATATTATACACTGAGTCTTCTTTAAGACGACGGGAAAAAGACGAGGGGTAAGGGGCTTCTCCGTAGAAGTGATTGTGCTTTTTTTGACGGTGTTCTGATTGCATTGCGGAACTTCCTGCTTCCCAGCGAGCGCTACCAAAAGGTTTATAGCGCAGACCCGATTAGTAACAACCTCTTCTCTTGTCAGATCCTTAGAGAGGTCACAAATCACCGCTTGGAGCTGTGTCCGTTCTGGAAGCTGATGCTGGATAACAGGATCGACAAACTTCTCAGTTGGTTCCTTATGTAACTGCCTCTCCAGCTCCTCGTTGTGGATACGGTAAAAATAATCCCGCCGAAACTCTATCTTAAGATGCTCATCGCGGCTTTTTTCAAACTAGCAATCTTGTTAAGTAGCTGCCGATATTCCGTTGCAATTGCAGTCCCCGTAGCTCGCACGAGATACTTGTACAGACTTTTGATCTGGGAAAACATTTCTGTTCGCTGGACCTCGAGCTGACAAATTCCCGGATCTGGGGGGAGTGTCGCGAGAATCTCCTTGGGTACTTCCATAGGGGCGCGTGGATCGCAGGTAAGGCTCATATGTGTAAACGCACGGAGGAATCCAGGATCCGTAGGACGGTCAATCACAGCGTCCTGTATCATGAACCTGACTTTCTCGTTAATATAGGATCCGGAGAAGACTCCACTGTTAGGATTGTGCCTCATGATCTGGTCACGCACAGCTGCCGTAGCCGCCCCTGCCTTCTTTTTAGCCTCTCTGTATATAGGACATGAACAACCAATGCACTTACCATCCACGGCGTTACCAGTGCCACGGCGGAAGCAGTAACAGGTCAGCTTTTGCTCAAAACCAGTCGCCCAGCCGAGACGCTGAAGATAGTAAGCGTAGGTTGAGTAACGCATAGCCTTCCACTTCGACGTTATAAAACCACTAACTGTCTGCACAGCTTGTCGAAATATCGGTACCTTGAGCATCTCAGGCCTCCAGTGCACCAGTATGGCTTTCGTAGGGTGCTGCAGATTAGTTGCGAAAAAGGGCTCCGCGGACCTGTAGCCATTAACTTCGATAGCATCATCCTTGATTGCTATGGCTAGCATGTGGCTGATAGGACAAAGAATAGGGAGATCATCTTCTCGACAGACATACGTGGTCCTAAGGAGCCTATGTTAGTATAGGAAAGGATTCGAAGACAGGAAACATACGGCTTTGGCTTACGATCGGCTCCCTTATGGTGAGATAACGTAATCTCCATGCCAAGTACGTCTCGTCCTCCAGGCGTAAGGCTTTGAACAATCCAGAGACGCACATCCTCATAACAGAGGGCTTTGCATCTTGTTTGTCCTGTGTTAGGGTCACTGCAATCCTCGAGGTATTCAGTATTGTTAGAATCATTCCAAGGATCCTGCCTATTATAATCAGGGTCGTCTGAATCATAAACTCTTTTCGTGTTTTCGGCGCCATCGTCATCGATTTCATCAGTAACCTCCGTAATTTTAGCATTTTTAGCATCTTGACGACTTTGCTGGTTGGTCTTACGCTTTGAGGCATCGACTAGCTCTGCTGGACGACAACCGGTGAAGAGGGAGATAAGCATAGCAGTCGCAAATCTCAACTGCTGGTCTTCAGTCGGGAATACGGATGTATCCCGGCCCCAATGATGAGTGAGGAGGAGCAATAGATCGTCCGTTCCTAAAACCGGCTTCGGCTTCGGCATTTTACTTAGGGGAAAGTCCTTTTGCAATTCGCCTTGGATGTACTAGAGTAATATAATTAACGACCAGTGTAATAAAAAAGTATAGAAAGGGGGAGTAGTATACGATGAGAGCTTGTTTAGCATCGTCCTTGTTCATATCATGACCGTTGACTTCGTTATAAAGCTGCTTAAACTGCAATAGATATTGATGGATAGAGCCTTCGGTGTTTATATTTCCATCTTCACAGAGAAAGTGGAGAAACATTAAGGTCGTCCCTTTGGTACAATTCTGGATTTCACCCAACCAACCCTGTTTGCCAGTATGCTCACAGTACCTGATATCGTATTAGCTCGACTAAATTCAAATACTCTGATCAGAAGATGGATGCTACACTTAATAAATTTCCGACGGATAAAATTAATGTTGTCCGTGGTGGTGTCTGCATAACTAGGAGCGAGAGGACCAGACGCGTCCAACGCCTTACGGTGGGCATGGTACTCATCCTGGGAAAGTTTGTCCTTTGTGGGTGTCTGAGCAAGCTTGATACGCCGATTAGCGAAGCTTAAGAGGTTTTGTGCGGCAGTAGGAATTTGCTGTTTGTTGCAGAAGCTTCTTCCAGCGACTAACATAATTGATGTCTCAAGGAAGTATTGCGTGAGAAGGGGGTTAAGTCTGAAGGCGACCAGTTAGGGGATACACCTTTAAGTACCGCAGAAGGTGACCGACTCTAACATAATAGTGGATCAACAGGGGTAACGACTGCTCGGCAAGGGCCTGCTAAGCGAGCTCGGCGCTCGGTTACGATTTTCCATTGAAGGAGGTGTCGAGGCTGCGTAAAACAGCGGCCACGCCCCGCCAGATTCGGCGGCTATTACACCACGAGTTGGACTTATAATATAATTAATAACTAATTTATTAAGACTATAATTAAAGAAGTTACGTAGTAAATAAAGTACTTAGGAGCTCTCGCTTAAGCGCCCGGCGTCCCGGAACGCTACTCCGATATCACTCCGAGAATGCGGGCCGATCTCCGATACCCTCGGTCCGGTCACGTGTATATATTAATCAATTAATCAATTATTAATCTGATTAATATGATTATATTAGATTCGATTTTGATTAACACTTAAAAGTCCTTGATTAGATTAGATTAATGGCCATTAATCTAATCTAATCTAATCATTTCCCACACTGATTGGGAATTAGAATTCTTTTCACTCAGAACCCTTTCTTAACATACCCTCGAGACAGTAAGGTCCTAGCACTCCCTTCCAACCCCCAACAAGCCCTACATCTCCTCTCCTCATCCTTCCCAGGTTCTGCCTCGGAGATTGCACAAAACGCCTCCATCCCCGCTCTCCCAAACTCAGTCCCAACACCAACTGCATCCGCTCCAACACTTCTCATCCTTTCAAACCCAGCTGAATCTTTGACACCTCCTACACCGATAATTTTAATCCCTGAGCGATCGCTCTCCCCGTCTTCGCTCGCATCAAGAAGGCTTCTTAAAGTCCTCACATTCCCCAAGGCAAGAGGATGTAACGCATCCCCGGCCATGCCACCGATCCCTAACCCACTCGCACTTCCAAGACTATTTTGGTTCTCGGAATCGAGAACGAGACATCCTCCTAGTGTATTAACAGCCGTGATGAAATTTATCGTCCTACCGAAACCCGGGACACTGAGTAAATCCACGAATTGAGCATGATAAGTATAAGGCGGGATTTTGATCCCCACATGCACACCCTCCACCTCCCCTCCTTTTCTCTCAGCAAGAAATTTAGCTTTCGCCTCCTCGATAGCTTGAAAATATTCCAGAAGCGAGGCTTTATTATAAGCAGGCGGTGGTTTTGAGGGGATATTCGGACAAGAAAGATTAATCTCCATCATCACCCTCAACCCCCCACCGGATTTCCTGGATTTTAAAGTCGCTTCCTCGTTTTGGAGGGATAAAAGCTCCTCCAAACATTTAGAAACTTCAGACGGCGTCCCGGTAACACTAACAATAAAAGCCTTCCCCCTCACCTCCCCACCCTCCTCAGACATGTGAACATCCCCCGTCAAAAACCCCGCATCGCGAAAGCCTCTCAACCACCCCAGATACTTCTCAAAAGGGTGAGGTGAGTATCCATAAGTATTCAACGAAGATGTTTCATTCACCCGTTCACATGCTGCCCAACTCTCTTCTTGCGCGGAATCGGGATGGATGGAAGGCACGGTTGAGTGGCCGGTTGAGGGAGAGAAGAATGTGTGTTGGTGGATGGTGGGATCTTGGGGGAAGCCGGTGAGGAGGGAGGTGCGGGTTGTTACTGCGCCGGTGTGGGGGGAGGCGTAGAGGGTTAGGAGGTGTTCTTCGTTTGTTGCCCAGGGGTTGGAGGAATTTAGGAGGGGTGGGGAGATTTGGAAGGGGGGAAGATTGAGTTTGGGTTGTGACATTTTGGTGTTTGGGTGAGTGAGTGAGGTTGATGAGTTGGGAAGGTTGAGATAAGGAAAGTGGAGGGTGGGCACGTGAAGCTACAAGTATTGCGATTTCTATACTCAACTCATGAGTTCATCTAGCTTTAATCGATTTTGTCATTGACAATTGTATGGTAACCCGGTATATTACAACGCCACCATCATTATATATTTCCTTAACTCCAAGTATTCCAACAAGCCCCGTCCCTCTCATCTATAAACAACAAGGATACCCATTCGCTTCCCCATCATTCAGTAGATGATTCCTCGCTCCCCCATCCTCTTCCAAAAAGAAACTACTCCCTCTGTACCTCCCCGTCCCATCCCTAGCATTCGACACAGTACTACTAAAAGCACTCCCCGTAATACCAAAAAAGAAGCTGCCCTGCATCATAACCCCCATATCAACCGAACCTTGGAAATCAAATTCCAACCCATCAAGCCTTTTCAACAAGTCCTCCTGATTCGGAGACTTGGAAGCAATATCCCATTTGTGCGTTACTTCCCATCCTCTAGCGGCGCCTGCTTCCGCGAAGTTCCGAACTTGCTGTTTATCACCACAAGCTAGATAGACGAGTGGCTTCTGGGCTTTGGGAGAGCCAAACATGGACCATGCGTAGTCGAGGGCGTCGAGGTCAACGGCTAGTTGATGTTCTGGGGAAGACCAGATGGTGTCATTTTCGGCGCGGAAATGGACACCATAGTAGGGACGATCAATGAGAGAAAGCAATTCGTTTACAATTACTCGAGAATCCTCTTTGAACCGCATGAGATAACCGATCTCGTTCCAGAGACGCAGGTCGTTCCCCGTCGGATCATCCGTAATTCGATAAACAAGGAACATCGCGTGGATGGAAACAACAGTAATCCCATTCGGTTTCTCCGGAGCTGGTGCTTTCGCAGCGGCCTCCCGAAGTTCTGTAATTTTGTCGTCGAAAAATGGCTTGAAACGACGTCCAGGCCAGAAGTATGAAACGAATTGTCGATATCCAGGCGCGGAAGCTAAATCAATATCCCAAAGATACTTCACCGGGACCTCCTTATCAAGTTGTCTGGGACGAACAATCTTCATCTGCGGACATGCTCGCCCCAAATTCTCAATGAAATGTTCGGCATCAAACCACTCCCCGTAATCATGATAAGCCTCCCCATTCAAGAAATTGAAGTTCTGCAAATCATTCGAATCCCGCAATGGCATGCTAGGAAGCACAAGACTCGATCCCGCATCCAGAGCCATCTTGAAGCAGGTTTTCAGCTGGGACATGATGCTTGTGAGGCCCGCGGACATGCTGCCGCATTTCAAATACACGATATCCTCCTCTTTTTCCGGCCATTGTGTTCGTTCGCAGACGCGCGCAATGGCGGGGAAATCATAAGGTGTTGGTTTCTCGAGGGAAAAAGCTTGGTGGAAGTACTCGAGAGCTTCGACGGGGAGTTCGTTGGGAGGACCGGGCTTCGTCCCATGTGAAACTGGGCGGGAGGCTGTCAGATGGAGGGCGGAACTAGTTGCGAAGCCTAGGTTGCGACTAGCCAGGGCGAAGAGGATTAAAAGGACGACGAAGGTGCTCGTGAGCAGGACGTTTCTTCGAAGGAGAGACATGGCATTGGCATGGGAAACATGAGAATGGGATGGAGAAGAAGATCAGGAAAAGAAGGAGGAAAACAAGATCATCGAGAATACGGGGTATGGGGAAAGAGGGGATAACGAGGTGACGCGATTGGCAATATTCTTGTCCAACCAACAACAATCAATGTCAGCTCGGAGAGGCTGCCCAAAAGGTTAACTAATCTTTGGGAACCCGGCGTTGGCTGGGATGGGATGGCCATCTGATAATCATCTGCTTTGGAAGCTAGTGGCTGAAAACAAGGTATTCCATAGGAAGAACTTTCAGCTACCAACATTTAGGTGCAGTAGTTCCTCAGGTTGGAGGGTGCAGTGTACAAGTACAGAAAAAGGGGAAGCGACAGGAAGGAGAGATGTAAATATACAGACGAATTGAAGTTATAAAAAGAATAGAGATTGATCTCTGCTAGTTGCCCCCCGGCTGTGTACTCTCCCCCCCCCTTACTCTCCTCCCCCCTAAAGTAAATGTAGAGTGCACAGACATTTAGTATGGCACAGCGGCCGTGCGCTTACATTTACTTTGGGGGGGAGAGTAACTGTCGGTCATGTGCAAGGGTAGTTTGGCTGTGAAATGTCTGTGCGGTCTACAGACAATTAAGGGTGAAAAAGCTCCGCGTCATCCGATGCGTATTTCGCAGAAAGCCAAGATTTCGGTCCGCTGGATGGGGGAACTGCTAGCAGCGAAGTGAGTGGACGGGGTTTGATAGTGTGGCTTACTCATGTTGGCGTAACTCAAGGCTCTTGATGGAAATTTCTTCACCTCCCATTGCAGAAAAGATAAGCAATTGACAAAAGTCAGCAAAAGCTTTTCAATCGGTATAAATGCTTACTTTTGAGTTTTGATAAAAACAGAACCAGAACCCCTTTCTCACTTGTTATAGTGGTTCTTGTGGCTGTGCGCAACGGCGTAACGGCGGTGGACTTGACACTTTATCACGACATGACTGAGCCCCTGCATCAATTGTCAATTGCTGCTCTTCGACTGGTTGCAGGAAGTCAAGTTAAATAGAAGGTCTTGCGTTGCAGACACGCGTACCCACGTACTCGTACATACCCAACTCAACTTCCCAAGGTGTCGCTTTGCCCGGTAGCAGCGTCCCTCCGTCCCTCGGCGCGCGCAGACATTCCCCTCCATTGCGTTGCCTTCAATTCTTTTTTTAGGGCCTACAAGTAGAGAAAAGCAGTTGATCTCCCCCCCTTAAATATATGACTCTCCGCTCTCTCACTCACGGCGCAAGCTCCTTTAGGCCTGTCGCACTGAGGCTGAATTTGAGAACACATCAGTCGCATCCACCCTCACTATCTCGACGATCCTGGCATCAACACAACTCGGCTGTGTTTCATACCTGTACAAAAGACCACATCTATCCTCGTCCACAACCAAAATTACAATCTTTTTCCAATCGCAATTCCTTCCCTCGACTCTTTCCAATGGCTACCGTTACCAAGTCAGAAACTAGCGCGCGTGCGCATTCACATCATCACCACCATGACAATTCCTATCTGGTGTCCAAAAACAAGCAAGATCCAGGAGTGCGGATAACGCGATATGGCCTCTACACCAACCTTGCAATGGCCGTCGTCAAGGGCGTGGGGGGATACGCGTTCAATTCACAAGCAATGGTTGCAGACGCATGGCATAGTCTGACAGATCTGGCCAGCGATGTCCTCACATTAGCAACAGTTTCCTGGAGTTTGAAGCCACCAACCACCATATTTCCAACTGGATTTGGAAAGATTGAGAGTTTGGGTTCTTTGGGTGTCAGTGGCATGCTGTTATTTGGAGGATGCTTCATGTGTTTCAACAGCTGCGAAATTCTATATGCGCATTTCTTCCTCGACGCCCACGCGGCCGCGGAAGCAGCAGCGCATTCGCATGGACATAGTCATGGATCCGACGCGCCTAGTCTTCACGCTGCCTGGTTAGCTCTAGGAACCATTCTGGTAAAAGAATGGTTGTATCAAGCTAGTAAGTTCCTCTTCTCCTTGGACTTTTTTGTAGCAAAGCTAACAGTCCGTCCCTAGCTATGAAAATCGCGAAAGAACGGAAATCCTCAGTCCTTGCCTCAAACGCGATCCACCACAGAATCGATTCTCTTACTGGCGTTGTAACACTATTTGCCATTCTCGGCGCAAATTTCCTAAATGAAGCTGCTTGGTTAGATCCTGTTGGAGGACTCTTCATCTCTCTGATGGTCATCAAGGGAGGATGGGGAAACACCGTCGAGGCACTATACGAATTGGCTGATAAGGGAATTGACGAGGACACCAAAAACTCGATAACCCGAGCAGCAGAAAAGGGATTGGCAGGCTTGGGTTCAGCATCCGAGATCGAATTACGTGGGGTTGAGGGTGTCAAATCCGGACAGAACTATCTCGTGGATTTACAAATCGGGGTACCTAAATCATGGAACCTCCAACAATCTGGAGAGGTGGAGGAGAGCATCCGGGAGACTGTAGGATCGAAAGTCCGTGGTGTTCGAAGAGTGAAGGTCCGTTTCGTTCCAAAAGAGGATGCTTCTGCCTCTCTATTTGATGAATTCATCAGCGGAGATGTGGAAGTGAGTCCAGAAGAGCACGATCACGATCATGACCACGACCATGACCATGATCATAAGAAGGGCCAATAGAGTGGAAGTTGTAGATATCAGATGTTAAAAACATTTTCGACTGGCGTGGGGTGGGATGGCGTTTTCAAGTTACAGGGCTTGGTGCTAGGTGGCAGCGGGTTGCACATATTTTGATCAGAGAGGGAGTCGCATAGAATATCGGCATTTTAGCATGTTAAGGGAGGGCAATCTTTGGGGTTTGGGTTGGATTATTGAAAGATGCCGTGTTACAATACCAATTTTATATGTCTGTATTATCATATGCTTCACCTCTCTGCCCCTCTTTTCTACTTCACCCCCATTCGCGCGGGTATATTTCAACGGTTCTAGAACGGGCTGAGGAAGCCACAACGGATCTCTTGTCACATTTAGCCTGAAGTAAGTTATTTCTGGTGCTTCACTTAGCGTACTTTTGAATAAATTCAATCTGCAGGTGCTTTCGCAGCGGGGCAAGTTCCGGCGCAGACTCGGTTTATCAACTCCTGGTTTTTATTTAGAACCCCGACTTGCGGCTCTTATCTAATCGCAAAAGGACGCCAGGGGTCGGGTCTCAGAAAAGGCTCGGCTTCATCGCGTCCAACACTCACCAGCACTGGACTGTTACAGTGCTCTCATCTACTTTCAATATGGCTCTAGAAAACCGTCCCGAGATTGCAACACCTCATCCGAATACCTCCAACCTCCCTATAACCGGACCTCACCCTTCATACATCCAAGTCGCAAAGCCCTACCTGTTCCAGCAGCAGCTCCAAAGCCTATTGGTCGCCTTGGGCGCGAATCCTACTCGGGAGGACAACTTCAGATTACAAGGCGTACAATGGATTAATGAGGTCCGGATAGCTTTGCAACTGTTAGTTTCTTCATCTATGGCTCTCTTGTTCACTGCTGATTCAAAAAAGCCCAGTCCGGACATTCTGTACCGCCTGCGTTTACTTCCACAAGTTTCGCCTTGCGCATAAAGATACGGAATATCAATTCCACGATGCCGCGGCGGCTGCGTTACTTACGGCATGCAAAATCGAAGACACCTTGAAGAAGTCGAGAGAAATACTCTGTGCGGCGCATAATGTCAAGGTTTCAATCAATGAACATCTAAGTCCGGATGATCCTGTATGTGTAGCCTTCTTCTGGAGTAGCATAAACTAACAATGGCTCACAGGCATTCGAAAACCCTTCGAAAATAGTTATAGGCCTTGAACGGCTTATGCTAGAAGCCTCCGGATTCGATTTCCGTGTTCGATTCCCCCATAAACACATCATCAAACTCGCAAAGGAGGCCAAGATCAATAAGGAAGTAGCAAAGGTTGCATACAATATCATGCTGGATCTATACCGGACATTTTCCCCATTAAAACAGAGCTGCGCCGCCATGTCATTTGCTTGCATCGAACTTGCTACTACACTTCTGGAGACACAGGAGAAGAACATTCGCGGCGAACGAGCGCCTTCCTACCGAAAATGGCATACCAAACGAGCAGAGGTTATGGAAACAACGTTGGATTTGCTTGAGCATTACACCCACTTCCAGAAATCTTCCGCGGTTGGAATGGCATATCCGATTGAGAAATTCATCAATATTCGAATACAGGTCAATCAGGAGTTGGAGAAGGAATATACCATCGATCGTTTCACAGAACACCACGAAATCCCGAAAACAAATGGGATCAAATCAAATATCAAAACACCCAAAACACCAATCACTCCAGCTAGTCCGTCCGATTTACGACTCAATGGTAAAGATGTTGCTTCTCCGGCAACACTCAGTCCTCGCTCTTCCGGTTCGGGTCGTAAGGGCATGGGTTATCGCGGACAGGAAGGAACTATTCGCTTTATGCTGGATCCTGAAAAAGCAAAGCAAGAGCGTGATACGGTTGCCGAGTACACCAAGGTAGAGTATGAGGAATATGAAATCGAAGTGGAGGAGCAGATCAAGCCGGAAAGACAAGATCATAGAGGGAATTTTCAGCGAGATCATAGGAATGGTTATCAGGGACATAACGATCGATATAATAACAATTATAAAAGGGTTCGTAGGTGAGAATTGTTTGAGGCATTGATTCTACGGCGTTATTTGGAAGGGGGTGGGGGATATAGCATGGCGTACGAATGATACCACAAAATTTGGGAATATTTTACGAGTTTGTCTCCTGATGAATTTATTCGTGATACTGGTCAGTTTTCACTAAATCGACACACCTTTTCCTAGATTTCGCCACAGCCCACTCCCCTAAAACCTTGGAAAGGCTGATGCAGTATGCTAGGCTAGTATGCTGCAGGTTCTTGCCGGTACCTATTTACGTAGAAGCGTGGGGGGACACCCAACCTGAAGTTACACCATGGAAATTTAAAATACTGCCACCATCGAAGTTGATGAAGTTCACGATGTTCTAGATTTATGCTTAATCAAATAATACCCCTCCTTTGCCTGCTCGTATCCAGGTTGTGGGATTCCCAATATTGGCAGCGCGGGGTTCCGGTCTCCGGGCGAAGCTGCCAATTGTAACCAGGAAAAAGCATGTTACTAAAGCTTTTCATATTTGTTAAAGGCACGAGACGTAACTCGCTTCTTCCCGGTCACCCCGATCGAGGTGATCAAGTCTCTAAGTGCTACTTCTCTGGGTTAGACCGTGGAGATTTTGGGGATATGTCCCTCGTGTGGCGTTGTCTGTGCAGGGTGCAGACCGCTGTCTGCCAGAGGCAGAGCAAAGTTGTCATAAGATATTGCCGGCGACGTGAACCTGGAACCTTTGAGAAAGAGAAAAGTTATTCACTACTTACCCTTACTTGAATACAACTTCGTGTTTGCCTCTTTAAAAATAGTACACACTACTTAAGATATCATTGGATTACCGTCCAACATGTCAACCGCTGATGGACCGTTGTATCTTGGATTCGACCTTTCTACTCAACAATTAAAGGGTGAGTGGGTACGAGGAGAGCTCTGTCTCACCGCCTTGGTTCTGGTTTACTGACACTTTTTTTTTTAAGCAATTGTCATCACATCGCAATTGAAAGTCCTTTACGAAGCCAAAGTCGATTTCGACGCCGACCTCGGTAAGTATGGCATCAAAAAAGGAGTCTTCGTCAACGAGGTCGAGCATGAAGTCAACGCTCCAGTCGCCATGTGGTTAGAAGCCATTGATCTCGTCCTTCAACGACTCGAGGAAAACGACACCCCTTTCCATCGGATCAAGGGAATTTCTGGAGCGGGGCAGCAACATGGAAGTGTTTATTGGAGTGCAAGTGGAGAGGGCCTTTTGAGTAACCTCAATCCACGTGCGACTCTGGTCGATGAGTTGGCAGAAAACGCATTTTCCCATGCTCTGTCTCCTAATTGGCAAGATGCGAGTACGCAGAAGGAGTGCGATAGCTTCGATGCTGCGCTTGGTTCTCCTGATGAATTGGCTCAGGTGACGGGAAGTAAAGCTCATCATGTAAGTTTTCGGTCTAGGCAGTTCTTATCTTGTCCTGGGTGTTGCACAACTTTCTGGATATCAGCTGATCAACAATCGTGGTACGTAGCGCTTTACTGGTCCGCAAATCATGCGTTTCCGTAAAAAGAATCCCGAGGTTTATAGTGCTACTGCACGCATTAGTCTTGTATCGTCGTTCTTGGCCTCCGTGTTCTTGGGTCGGATTGCCGAGTTCGATATAAGCGATGTATGTGGTATGAACCTTTGGGATATCAATGCCGGAGCTTGGTCCGAACCTCTCCTCGCTCTTGCAGCAGGACAAGATGGTCTCCAAGAACTCAAGCAAAAACTCGGGAATGTTCGCGAAGACGGAGGCGGAAGTCTAGGACCTATCTCTCCTTACTTCGTCTCGAGATATAACTTCGCACCCGACTGCGGCATAGCCCCTTTCACAGGCGACAACCCAGCAACCATCCTCTCCCTCCCCCTCCGTCCACTCGACGCAATCGTCTCCCTCGGAACCTCAACCACATTCCTAATGTCCACGCCCAAATACCTCCCCGACCCCTCTTACCACTTCTTCAACCACCCCACTACCGCGGGACTCTACATGTTCATGCTGTGCTACAAAAACGGCGGCCTGGCACGGGAAAAAATCAGAGACACACTTCCTAAACCACCACCTTCATCTACAGACCCCTGGTTAACATTCAATGAAACAGCTCTCTCTACACCTCCTCTAGGACAGAACACCTCCAACGATCCAGCGAAATTAGGTCTATACTTCCCCCTCCCAGAAATCGTGCCAAATGTCAGAGCTGGAACATTCCGCTACACCTGTTCCTCCAATTCCAGCTCCCTCGCCCCATCCTCGCCCTGGCCAATTGATTTCGACGCCCGCGCCATCATAGAATCACAAATCCTCTCCCTCCGTCTCCGCTCCCACAACCTAGTCCACTCCCCCGACGGAAAACTCCCGCCTCAACCACGTCGTATCTATCTCGTCGGAGGCGGCTCTATGAACCCTGCTATCGCAAGGATAGTAGGCGATGTACTGGGTGGTGCGGAGGGCGTGTGGAAGTTGGATGTTGGTGGGAATGCGTGTGCGTTGGGGGGTGCTTATAAAGCTGTTTGGGCGATGGAGAGGGGTGAGGGAGAGAGTTTTGAGGAACTGATTGGGGGACGGTGGAGAGAGTCGGAGGCTGTGGAGAAGATTGATGGGGGGTATCGGGAGGGGACTTTTGGGAGGTATGGGGGGGTTTTGAAGGGGTTTGAGGAGATGGAGGGGGATGTTTTGAAGGGGGAGGTTAGGAATGCTGTGGATGTGTAAGATCGTCGACGGGACTTGGGATGAGGTTGCATTTCCTTTGCGTGTCGTTGGCAATTTTGAAGCCTAATAATATCCTTTTTACATGAATTGATTTTTGCTATCTTGGTTCGCGTGTTCTCTTTTTGGATAATAACGACTTTCCTCTTTCACGTTTCTAAACTTGCATTTTCTCTCATGAATTACAAAGTCCTCCCCATCCTAATTCCTTGGCTAGACAAGACACTATGAAACCTTCAAACTTGGTTATCAATTCACCTCGGAACGAAACTCACTCTCTGTTTCCTGGTTCTCCAGTGCCACCTTGAGACTTTCTAGTAAGGAGGACATTTCTTAGAAGATTTCGTTATGTAGGAACTTTATGTATTGAGCAAAATTATCTTCAAAGCTTGGGGTAAGTAAATTGGGTGAATGTAGTATAATTAAAAAGAGGGGACTATGGTGAATTTTGAGGGTTCTGAGTTTTGTTGTAAGGGTTGTGGATTGATTTCTTTGTACGGGAAGGTTTGGGGGATTTCCATTAAATGTGTTTACTTGAACCTTGTAATTTACGCAATAGTTGAGGAAACGTGGAATAGAGAAGAGCAGACTTGGGCATCGATACGATAATATATCGATATATCGCGATATAACTATCGGTAGCTTTTCCCCGATACTGATAACTATCGTTGAAGTGCTGCCGATATTCGATAAATATCGTTATCTTTTATATAGTTATTTTACTATAATTATAGAGTAAAATTTAGTCTTTAAAAGAAGTTAAATTACTTTATAAAGTCTAACTTACTAAAAGTACTAAAGATAAAAGGTTAATTATATTAAGAAATATATATTAATTTACTAAGCAGCTTACTCACGTGTCAAAAACGTGACAGTGCCTATTTTTATTTTTTAATTATAAGTAACGTAGTAAATAGAGAGCTTTGTATTTTATTAAATATAGACTATTATAGTATAACTAGTATCTATAAGAATTAGTAGTATTTGTATAATACTATGTTCTTATTGCCTCTCGGCTCGGACTAAGCTTCCCTTTCTGTTGCAGAGTTTATTGATGGGCTTCTTCGCACAACTTCACTCCAAAAAATGGCAAACACCATCTATCATCCTTTGCCAGGAAAATGATTCATCAGGTTTCTCTTGATTCAAAGCTATGAATCGGGTGGGATTTCGGCATCCCTTCGTGAGTTCAATCTTGACGAGCCAAAGTATTATGTCTTGTCTTATACTTGGGGTCCTCCAATCGAGCCTGTCGACATGAGCCAAGATGAGTCAGAGGAAAGCTGCAGCATATTCTGCAACGGAAAGGAAAGCCTTTCGTGGTCCGAAGCAATCTTTTCGACGCCTTGATGATCATCCCGCAGAGTGACACCAATGGAGAAGCCCTATTCTGGTGGATAGATGCAATTTGCATCGACCAAGAGAATTTACCTGAGAAAATGGACCAGATAGGTGTTATGGGGGATATTTGTAGATGGGCGTCTCAGGTGTGCGTATTGCTTGGGAAAGACACAACAGACTTGGAGGGCGTTCTATGAGCATCAGAGAAGGTAGTACTAATCTTTGGTAGAGTCGCCAAAGAGAAGGGTTTGGAGGTATTAAACCAAGGAACTATGCATAGAACGATACTTGACCAGGCTACTGTTGATGAATGTGGCACAAGAAGTGGCGAATGCAAAATCGATCACCATACTCTGCCGAAACCAGTCATTATGCTGGAATAAAATCATACAAGGGAGTTATCTCATCAAACAATCGCTTCATCTGGAAGAAGCACACACGGGCTTAAGATTCGAAAATTGGATAACCCGTGTGATTTGTTTCCAGGAACTTCGATGGCTGGCCCTCGAAGCAAATGATCATCTCCAAACGAACAGGGCAGGAAAGTGGGCCAGGGATGTGACCCAGGAGCCTTATTGCTATCTGCCATTTCTGTTTTGCCTCTTGTCGGGAATGAATTGTACAGATAAGAGAGACCATGTGTACGCTTTTTATGGTCTATTACGTTGGATATTTCCCAAGCAGAATTGTGTTAATCTTGTTGTAGAATACACTTTGTCTGTCAAAGACGCTTACACAAGAGTCACATCAATCATTCCCAACAACAGTGACTATCTTCCTATAACTGGATACTAAGTTACTCAACTCTACTTATTTAATACGCTGATTAAACACTGCTAACATGGTGTCGTGGAGTCTACAAAAGCAGCATCAAAGGTAAAAGTGTGGTCTTCTAATTTAGCTACATGTGAAATTCCAAATAGGAAGTTGGATGACAGCCACAAGATAGGCCAGCCTTCCTGCACAATTGGTTACACCAAGCCCCGCGTCCCGCACTGTACTTCTAGGTGAAAGTTCATGTTGGAGACAAGTACTTATTTCTTGATTTCTAATTAATGTCGTTTCATTTGAATAGATATGTTAGGTTTGTAACTGACTTGACAGGTATGCAAAATTCAACAATTTCTTCAACCTCATTACCATCAAGGGAGCCTGTCAGTAGAATAGCCTGAAAGCCTTGCTGACATTGCATGCAGTACCACAGCTCTGACTCAAGCTCCAGTGACGTATATAACCTGAAAGATGTCGCCAGCCTGATGATGAAAACCCGAATTGACTCCAAATATTCCTGCCTACAGTCATTTACACACCATGGCAACAGAAACAGCAATTCATCGTTCTCTTGAAGGCGTCATAAACGCCACTAATGCGGATATATCAGCTGCTGATACGGCTAAGCAGCTATTGTCAGTCATTGACTTCCAAAATCCGGACATCTGGGAGCACCCATTTCAAATTTGGCTGGACACGATATCTCCTCATGAGCCGAATATACAACACAAGAAAGCAGTACAAGCCGCGAAACTCGCACTCGCAGTCACTTATTTGCGTTCAAAATGCCGACGCAAAGCCTCAGACAGCGTCTCTACGGTCTCTCCCTCGGAACTGAGCTTGATCTGGGAGGTCATACACAATGCACTCGACAGCCGTTTCTTCAAAAAGTGCCAAGTTAACCGTACTCACCAAGGCTTTCTATCATTGCCCTTCTGTCGCCTAACTAAGCCCACGGGCGAGAACGATGAGTTCTGGACACTACACGTCTGGCTGCCAAGTTCACCAAGACCAGACCCAAAACTTGCTATACATTCCCATCAGTCTTTCGGACAGAGCTGGGTTCTGGGAGGTGAAGCAGAGCACGCAACGTGGGCTACAGAGAGTACCACTCACGATCAACACCTTGCTACCACCAGTACGCACGCCATTTACACACTCAAACCGCAATCTAAAACAGAAGTCATAAACACCGGGGGAAGAGTGGCCATCTCACAGTCATCTCGTGAGAAATACGGTCGCGGGGATAGTTTTTTGGTCCCTAGCAACACATACCATTCCACGGATGTTGAATACGGCACAGTACTTTCCACCATATTCTTCCACGATGCTTCCCGTGGATTTGTGGAGGAAGCCGGGGTGACATTAGGTCCCACTGATGGAACGGAGTTCAAGCAAGATCCAAATCCCGAACTCGTCCCATTGAGTTTGCTTCTTGATGTTGTTCAAAGTGTACGTGCTTGGGAGATTCTTACCGATGAGGCCTTTTCGTTTGCAGAGTCCAACAAATGGGTTGAAGCAATGGGGTATTTTGAAGAAGCGGTGATGTCTTGCGACGAATGGAGAAAACACAGTAAGGCGCGAGGTGCAACACAAACGCGGGATTTCGAGGGCCTTGATCGCTACAAAGAAGTGGCCCAGATCTTGGGCGAGTGGACCGAAAGGATGGGTATAGGCATACAATGCCTTGATGACAAGAATAGCAGTGGAGCCATACAGATGTTTGAGTATGCGAAGGACTTGTGTAAGCCATTGTACAATTTCCGGATTGCAGCTCAATGCTTCTTAATGGCGTCTGAGAAGTTAAAGTCGGCGATTAATAGTTTGTAAAAGCAAGGAGCTCGGTTCGAAACACGATCATGGTTATGGTTTCAATGATTAATGTGGATCTTTATGGAGTCTTGGAGAAACGGTTGGGGAAACACTCACTTTATTCAATACATCTTTATTTATTCTAAGCAGCGTCTACTTAATTTGTCATAGTGTTTATGAAATGGTATGATTTGTGGGAAATACATCTGTACTTCATATGGTTAGTGGTTCCATAATATATCCCCCTTTTCTGCACTCTTTATTAAGCGAGTTTCAGACTTGAAAATCTTTCGTCTCATCAAGGAAATGCCATCTTATTATCCTATTTTTCATCCTCTGAATATATCCATCCCTCTTAGAATCTCAGTGAAACCCCTCATTCTGGCAAGTCAAACTACTCGTATTTTACTACATAATTCACACCTCTATTTCGTGCTCAATAGTGCCTCTTTCCAAGATGTCATGGAGCCTACTTGGATTATAAATTGTACTCCCCATAGCTCATGCACAAGCCATATCACACCACTTGGGTGACATACCGCCATTCCATTCCCGTGAAGGGGGACTGGGTAATTATACAATTATAACACATTTGGTCTGGGTATCTTGTATAGATTCCTTTTAGAAAGACAATAATATCTAGCGAAAAGTTGGGAAGTCTGTCTTGAAAGATAATTTCCTTATTACATTGAAGTTTAGTGAATGGAACTTTTGTTGCACATCGCTCCTTTTTCAATTTTCCCAGACTGCTTAAAATTATGAAGATAGTTCAGATGAAGATTTTAGTGTATTGGATTCATTAAGTCTTGTTGCACGTCGCACTTTTGGAGGTTTTCAAGACACTTAAGTAACGAATTAAAATCAAACGAAAGGCATTTTCATAAATGTCTCAGATTTCCAGATAGAATGAATTGAGATCAGATGAAAAGTTGGAGCTTCTTCAAATGAATACTTTAGAATGCGTAGTCTTTCAAGCGACTCCATAAAGAAGTGAAGTGTACTAATAAAGGTTTTGTTGCACATCGCACTTTTCCAAATGTCTCAAATTTACAAGTATAATGAGTTGAGATCAGATGAAACTTATCACTTAGTGAGGTAACGCTCAAGTGAAGAATGCTAAACAGAAGAGATTTCGTTACTTCCCTTGTGCTTTTAATGCGTATCGCAAGTTGGTACGGCAAAATAAGAAAACGACAAAATGATCGTCTCTCGGTTCTCCCTTCTGGCACCTGTCCAGGTACTTAGGTACCAGCTCAAAGAAGTTAGCTCAATTGATATTCGCACCCTCTCGCTAACTTACTCCTTTTGCGAGTAAGCCATCAATAAGCTAGTAAGCAGTAAGCTAGTAGGTAAGCCAGTAGAAGTCTCAGCCCACCTGACGTCTACCCCTCTTTTCCCGCTTTTGGACTGACGTGTAAAATCCATCCGCCTTGCCAACTTGTTCAAGAGGCTTGAAGTCGCGTTTCGTAAGGTTAATGTCTGCTAATCACTTGGCTGGCTTGGGCATCGATCGCACATCGATGCGGTAACAAGGGTGTAATTGATAAATCTCTGCTACAAATATATTATATGTGCTGTCTATCATCGTTTATCCTAAAGGGACGAACATGCACCGTCAGTCCTCTCCTTAAGAAGTAAGTATAAATTGTGCCCATATTGACTAGTGCTTACATTCCTTGCCTTAAGTCACTTCATCCGAACAATGTAATTGTCTTGGAAATTTGGGAAAATAGTATTCATTAGATTTTGTTCAGCAATTTTCCAATCCTAAGATGAGTGTAGGTAACTTCATGAGATGATATTTCATTGATAAGATGGTGAACTACGCGGTTATCACTCTCACGCATTATCTTTCCTTTCCTTTTAAATCAAAAACAAAACGAGCCAGTCTAAGGCACTTCATCCAAAAAACGTAATTAGTCTAGGAATTTAAGAAAAGACTATTTATCAACTTCTATTCTATATAAACCAAGTTTTAACGTTCACAAGATAAAAGCATATATCTTCATAAGGCGGAATTACATTAATATGATAAACCACGCTAATACTCTAAAATCCTTGAAGTAGATTCCTATCTAGCAAGATAAACGGTACTTATATCTCTGTTCCTAAGTAATTTCATCCAAACAACGTAATTGTTCTAAAAATTTAAAATAATAGTATTTATTAAATTTTATTCTGGAGAAACTATATATCAGAGGTCAAATTCTTGATAATATGAGGGTATGTAACTAACTACATAAGACGAAAATTTCATTATTGAGATGGAGATCTACGCGGTTATTACTCGCAGCCCCCCCTCATACTTTATTATTGGAAATAAACGATGTCCATTTGGTTGCCTTGATACAAATCAATTCCTACATCTCGCTGTCTCAAGTTCTTAAAATTCCGTCGTCTTCCCCTCCACGCTGAACGAGATGTGCAATGGCTTTCTAGTTTATCTGGAGGTGACTTAGGCTATATTGGCTCTCTAATCTGTCGGCAAGATTACTGGAATCCAAAGCGTGATGGATATTCAACTTCACTGATGACACTCTTAGGAGAGGACTTTGAAAACATCATGTATTGATTCGACGCATATCTACTCCCCCATCTCAGCAACCCATAAATACAATGCTGAAAAGCCACCCCCTCGACTCAAAATAAAAAACGTAGCAACGCCCTTTGTTACCTAAATCCAGCTAGCAAAACGTTCGCTCGGTTTGTATGCAATCAATCAAACAATCGCTCACCTAAATTCATATAATCTCTTTCTTCCCCGGCCCCAAACCCTCAAGACTTGCCCTCCCCCAACTTACTATTCTCCTTCATTTTCCCCTCCGCACTTCCCCCACTCCCCCCAGATCTAAAACTCGGTTCGCGAGTCAACCCCTTCAAACTGCTCGCCCTACTCCTCGCCCCTTTCCCAGTTTCCTGCCTAACGTCCCTCAACACCTCCTCCCCCACCGCCCCTAGTCTACCTACCCTAACAGCAAGGGCCGTATTTTCCCTTTGCAGATCGCCGACCTGCCCCCTCAAAATCTCTCTCTCGCGCTTCAAAACCCCCACCTCCCCCCTCATCTCCTCCAACTCCCTCGCAACCCTCGTCTTCTCATCCCTCTCGACCCCTTTCTTCCTGCGTTCCTCAACCTTCCTCTCCTCCTTCGCCTTCTTCCGCTCCAACTTCTCAACTTCCTTCTTGTACTTCTCCTCTTGTTTCTTCACCTCGCGTTCGTGTTTCTCCTCTGCTTTACGGATAGCTTCTTCTTCCTTAACCGAGTCATCCGATTTCCTAGATTTCTCCCGGGTACGTGCTTTTTCCAGCTTCTCATCCAATTTACGTTTCTTCTCCGCCAACTTGGCGAGTTCTTTGTCTTTTATGGCGCTGGCTTTGGTGTCTGGATCAAGGTCTGATTGTGTTGTTTGGAGGGACGAGGTATCGGGGTCGCCTGGGTCTTTTTCTCCCGTTTCGGCGCGTTCGAGTGCGGATGCGAAACTACCAACTGAGGAAACACTACTTAGTGTGGAGGTTGAATCTCTTCTTAGTGAGGCGGTGGCTGTTGTCTTGTCTGGCTCGCTTTCGGAGGGTTCTTGTGAGGGTTGGTGGATGTAAGAGGGTAGACGGTCGGTTACGGCTTGGGGAGCGTGGGAGACGATGAATCCTCCGGCTAAGCCGGCTGCACCGGTTATCATGGAGTAGAGACCGCTGCTGTATGCATTGCTGTTATATGCAGTCTGGGCATCCTTTTCTTCGTATGGGCCATTTTGAACAGCTGCGGGTTGAGAGGGTGGTGCCGGGATATGTTCAGATTTTGGAGTAGTAATTTCCTCAATACCAGCAAGATGACCATTCGTTTGCCAATTATGCAAGTCCCGTTCGTGATCATGCGGGCGATGTTTATGATCTTTCTTCTCTGCGTTCTCATCCCATGTTTCTTCATCATCGCTCTCCAAGTCGTCAATGTCTTTGGCACATGCCCAGTCAAGAAATTTACTGGCATCTGAGACAATCCCTCCTGGTGTTCCTCTTTCAATCATGAATCGTGGTACGCTTCCTCCCGGATCACTTCTTGTAATCATTATCCACTCAATCGGGTTACTCTCAATATCTTCGTCATCGGGGTGTATATCCATACGTTCTCCCTTTGCAGTGGCGCCTCGAGATTTATCAAACGAGATAGTATGTCCACGAGCTCGTCCAGAATCGCTTCGTGCAAGATTTGTATCCGAAGCCGCAGCAGCATCTTGAGTCCCTGTCTCCTCACTTCCTTGATGATTTTGTTTCGCATTTCGTAAAATAGCTTCTCTACTCAACAGAGAAGAAGATCGTTTCCTCGCATTTGCAATTCCAGAATTCGCAAGATTGGTAGTAGATGACGACCTCTTCTTCTTGATTGGTATCTCTCGAATAAATTCCACCGATTCATATTGTCCCCGTATATATCCATCTCTCGCAGGTGTATCCGGATGCAAACACGGCCTGGAAATTACCATAAAATGTCTCGGGCAATCTCCAGATTCATCCTTTTGTAGAGCTTGATCGGAGGTAAGGAACATAGTAACGAAATCTCTCGGTGTCGTAGGTCCAGGGAATTGGGCAGATAGAAGATATACTGTATTCAATTAGCATGCCACCCATATTCAAAATCTCTTGCACAACTAACCTTCCACCTTTCCAACCCCCTCAACATTCTCAAACTCCACCCTTCTCTCGCCCCCAATCCCTCTAATATTCCCCTCTCCCGGTCCACCCTGAACCTTCATCGTCTCAGGGAATTCTCTCTCCAACGCCTTCTTCCACTTCGAAAAGCCCAATCCCTCATGAACACTCCTCCTCGCAAACCACGCACCCTTCCCATCTTTCCCCCCGCATTTGTAAACACTCATGCCCAGCGGATTCACGCTCGCTCCCACCTTGACCGGTTTCCATTCTTTCTGCAACGCCTCGACATTCGAAGCCGGCGGCGCAGAACGAGCCTGCGAGAGGACAATTTCGGAAGCAGAGGAAGCAGTCGAGGACGCGCGAGAGCGGGGAGGGGAAGAATCGGTAGGCGCAGGAATAGGAACCGAGTCGACGATTAATTGGCCAGCGGAGAAGGCTTTCTGGAGGAAGGGTTTGAGGTTATCGGCTGGTGCTTCGGCGTACTCGAGAGGACCCAAGGTCTTGAGGGCTTCGTGGAGGGCTGCCATTGCGATTCGGATCGAAGAATCAAGAGCTAATCTGAGGACATTCGAAGAGAAAGAGGATCGTAAATAAATACCGAGACTCGGATACTCTTCCGAAACGGCGTTGTCTCCTGGTTACAAGTAGCTACGGAGCTTTGTTGGATTGGTGGTTAGTAAACAGGGAGAAGTTGCTAGAAAGCTGAGTGTGCATAGATTGTTATGGGTGGCCGAGTTTGGTGAATGACGAGAGATGGCAGAGGGGAGCCTTATGACAGCAATTTCAAAGTAGAGTACAGCAGTGATTGTCTTCTTAAGGCTACATCATCGTTGTACTGCAGCAGCATCTCCTCCTGGGAGCTTTTTTGGACAAACGGACAAACAGGCTCGTGTACGGAGTACAACTTCATGCCACGGCCATCGGTGTGATGGACAGATGCGGGGAGCCACCCGGAGGGATGACGTTGTCTTTGTCCGACCCCCCGGGAAATGCGCCACAACCTGGAAGCGCCTATAACGAAAAGACTCTACGAGTACGAGTACTGGGAACTTCAACTGATAGAGTACGGAGAATACGGTGGGTACGCGGGAAGGATTTGGGAGTGACTTCTAAAGAAAGCACTCGAGTAAAGCAGATATCTTGGGAAGAAGTCAATACAAAATTCAACGAGAAAGCTTGAGTACTTTAGTGCTGCGCCAGAAAGCTTGTCCTCCCTTCCGGAGCCAAACTTCCGGCTCAAGAAGCTTGCCCAAACCGAATTGTGTGTAAGGGGGACCGGGACAAGAAGTCCCAGGCCAATTCAATCGATGTTATATATAACTAGTAATAAAGTACATCATACACCAGTTCTGTACAAACCTAGGTAAGAACTCCATAACGCCTTGCTCAATCAATATCCTACGCGGTTTGGTACATCTTATACAAAGAGCTCAACCGAATGCCAAATTTCTCCTCCCCTTCAACATCATCTCTTGCTCGACTCTGCAGCTCCCACAATACTCATGGTGCCATTGCCGCATCTCTTCTAACCTCCCATTTCTCTCTTTATCCTTTGCCGAAAGGACTTGCTGGGAGTTACCACCCTTCAGTTTCTTGCTGGTAGAAGTACTCGTGCGGTTTTCTCGCAGAATCGTCTGGACTTGTTTACATCTCGTGTTTTCATCGAGAAGCCAATTCTCCCATTCGGCATTCATCATTTCTCTCTCGATGCTATTTACCACACGCATCGCCACGACCAAATCATACCTATACGATCCAAGATGTTGTCGAGTTCGGTGCAAGCGGCGAGCAGTGGCCTGGGTTGAAGTGTCTGAGAAAAGGACTCCCGCAGTCTGATGTGAGGCATCTAGATCAGTGAGGTTCGCAATCTCCCTAAAATGATCGAAGCTATTAATCGTTAGCACAAATTGCATAGAATAGTCGAACCTTTCCGCTCACCATTGTCTCCCAGGTTGCTCCAACAGATTTGTTGGCGGCGTTGTCAAGGCTTCATCGAGGTCCTTCAAATATATAGCCTTGCTCATCATGCTGTTTGGTCCAACTCCAATTCTGGTCATGAACTTTGCGGCATTTCGTTCTGCCCACCAGTCAGAGGTATCTCTCGATGTGAAGAACGCATTTGTCATAACACTCAATAGAAGTGCTATGAGAATGATACTGTTAGCTGATGCCACTTTCCATACGGAGCGTATGACAGCAAAAGTCCACATCATTATCGACGAAATCGCGCTTTCTCCAAACGATCCAAGGGTCTCAAATAACATGTTGGTTAAAGTTCGCTGCTTGATCTGCGGCCTCTTCGAGTTCCCTGATTCGGTAGCCGAGAACAATGACACAGATGTCTGCTGTCCAATGTACCCAAAGATATGAATCGCCTTTTTCGTTCGGCTTTGCGGTCCCAATTTTCGGACTTGCTCGCTTACCATATCGGCCAAATCCAGAGCATCAAGAGCAGAGTCGTCGAGAGCTTGCCTTTCAACCAAGCCCCTTGAAAAGGTGGGTGCCTTGGACCAATCGACCTTTGTGTATATCGCCAGTTTACACTTGGATTTCGCAACATGTGTGATGACTATTTTCGAAGATAGCATAAAGTCCTTATGATGTGGTAGATGCCATGGTGTCTTCATATCCGAAACGACATAACAGATGTGATCATTCATAATATCAATCACTTGGTAATCAACCACATTTGCCTGCCTGGCTCGGTGGAAGATATCGAAGTAGTCAATCTGGAATTCAAAGTCGCGGCGCATATGACCTTTCTCCAGAGGAACCCAAGGTCCTTGGGCGATGCGTTGAGCTCGACGTTCATGGTACAGCATTTGAAATACTGCACTTTTGTCGCCAAACATGACATGGAAGAGAGCTTTTGGACTGATATCAAAGTTTTTCTCGACGACCTTTCTCTGCATATCCTGTGGCTCGTACACCACTGGCTGGGACGGTAGCTGAAATTTGGTGACTTCCTTGTTGGTTCTCCCTAGGTGGAGACCC
The DNA here is from genome assembly GCA_001414485.1 of Calycina herbarum. Taxonomy (NCBI): domain Eukaryota; kingdom Fungi; phylum Ascomycota; class Leotiomycetes; order Helotiales; family Pezizellaceae; genus Calycina; species Calycina herbarum. The sequence goes on along the minus strand of LLEY01000086.1, from coordinate 176,169 downwards.
CTTTCAACGTGAAGCGAGGTTCTTAGATCCCGATCTTTGCGGGTTCTCCCAGACAGCGTGCCGTCATCAATAGGGGTATTCATAGAAACATCTTCCCAACTTTCCATGCTAGGGCTCCTAGTTGGGTCCTCGTTCTCCATTTTGATCAAAGCTGTCATGGTTTCCTCAAGGCCCAATTGCTCTTCTGACTGGGAAATATCGACGAGATAATTGAGTCTAGATTGCAAAAGTCGAAGTGGTTCCAAGAACGTTTTGATAGTAATTCGGGTGAATCCCGACTTAGTGGCATGTTCCCGAAGATGAAGAAAGATGAAATCGCATTCCCGGCCAGGAGCAGCAGTGACCTCCAGAATACTACTCATACCTACACCAGTGATCAAAACGAGACCGAGATGATGACTATAGAAGAAAAAGTTTTTCTGGGTGACATAGACTCTTCCCGGAAATTCCTGCTGCTCATTGGGATTCCAGGTCGCCCTGAAAACGAGAAGGAGCTTTTCTTCACGGGGTACATTAGGGAAGAGCATCCGGAATTGAGCCTCCTGTGTTTTCAGTTCTATTGGATAGTTACTTGGGAACGACTCTGCTTTTGGAGCGGAGGCGGCCATGCGTAACATTGTCTCGGCATCGACACTTAGTGTTTTTCGATGCGACGTTACTGGCGTAAGCACAGTAGGTGCTATTGGATCTATAGGTACGTTGATCGAGGATTGAATAATGTTGGACGGTCCTGGATCGGGTTTGCGATTTTCGTCGCCGGTGAACTTTGGAGACGGCTCAAGTGGTCGTATGCCTGGGCTAGGTGGTACTGAAGGGTTCGTCGAAATTGCCACTTTGACTTCGTTCTTCTCAAGTCTGTTGACATAGCTCCAGTTGGCGCTACCCCAAACATTCGCCATCATCCCGCTGGGCATACCTCCTGTAGCATCACTTCGACCGATACCAACGCCACGTTCCCCACTGACAATTATTGCAGATTTGCTCAAGTTGGTGGGTGCAGGTGGATTAGCGAGAGTGCTTGGTGCTAATGTACTTGTGTGAGAATCCAGGTTTTGAGGCAGTATTAAACTGGGCTTCGCGGGTGTCGCTTGTGTTATCACTGGTGTGTAGACTGGCAGCATGTTGTGACTAGCAGATATAAGGCTTGCAATGCCACCCTCTGCCCTTGAGCTGTCATTCTGACCACCAGTTGCTTTCCTGAGATCGAGTTTCTGCATGATTCTGGCGGCGTGATCACGACTGCTTTCGCCTTCTTCTCTGCTAGTAACTGAGCGCCGGGGCCCGCCAACATCAAAACTACTTCTTGTTGCTAGGTTGCCCATCTCGAAGCCTGGAACCGGAAGTGTGCCAACTTTCTCAATTTGGGGAAGCGATGATATATCGTCGCTGCCATGAGAATCATGGCCTTGTACAATCTTGACAGCAAATTCAGGGACTGATGGAGGTGTAATAGCAAATGCGGGGTCTATTCCACCGGGATGAGAGTGGCTGTCGTTAGCACTGACTTGAAGTGCTTTGTTTTTGGCAATTTCAAAAGCTTCCAACCACTCCATGAGCTGGCCTTGGGTTTCTGCTTGAAGCAAGATCGCTTGATTCTTCGTCTTAACCTCGAAGCAGAACCGGCGCTCTTCTTGCACTGCCGGCTTCACATTGCACAATAGGACACCGATCTTTTCACTTTCCTCAACTCCACCTGATTGAACACCTTGGACCAGCCATCCAAAGATACCATTTTTGACGTAGAACCACCGTCGGACCCAGGAAGTCCTAGCTGGTTTACCAGATATTGTCCGTAAAAAGAGCCATCCTTGTTTTTCTGATCTTTCACCCTCCTTTCGCTGGGTTGGAATGTTGACCGTAGATGGTCCCTTCGAACCGAGGAAAGCGACCGTCGAGAGGTTATAATCTTCTAATTCTCGGGAAGGCTTTGAAGTTTGGGACGCTGTTTCTGCAATCTCCCGCCTAGCAATTTGCAACTCCCGTCTAAAGACGCCCTCGCCATGTTCCATTTCTTTACTCCATCCCCGAACGCGATCCATCTCACCCGTCCATTTGGATAAATTCAAGCTAGTAACATCTCGGGATCGTTTCATTTCTCGCCATTGGTCTGCCGAGACTCGAACTAACAACTTATCGATTGCATATCGGAGTTGTGGTGCTAGTATGCAGAAATCCAACGAGGATTTGAGGTATGCTTTCCGAGTCTCATGGACTTGGAAGGCATCCTCTCGCAGGGAAGAGGGTTCCTTCGTTTTCGACTGGCCTACATATCTCGCCAAGGTATTGTCGAAGGTCTTTTGTGAAAGTTCGAGATATCTTCTGGCATCCTTAAAATTCCGGAGTCTGTTAAAAGTCAGTATCTAGTTCCAGGAAAACCTGGCTGGGCGATTTGTTCTTACTCCCCCGACATGAAAGCCCGGATAGGTTCCACAACATTGGAGTCCATCTTCTTCATGCCAAATATGACTTGCGACCACCACTCCCTATGCCCTTCCCCAAACCTCTTCATAGCCAGCAAAGTATAATCATGATCCAGCACAGCTTCGGAGACGTTCGCAGGAGGGACAGAGCGGAGGAGGAAGGCGTTGAAGGTCTCCTCGAGGGCTGCAACATCGTGAACGAGTTTCGAAATCGACTTTATGTAGGCTTCGAGCCATCTTTCGATAATCTCGACCTGGTCGGAAAAATGTACAGCGGTTGCACGGAAGGTTGGAGAATCGAGGGCTGCCTCTTTCAGCCCAACTGGAATCAGGCTCAGGGGCTTGTCAGCTTGCTGCAGACCAGACTGAGTAATAGACTCGGCCATGGTGGGAGTATTTGTAGAAGCAAGGAGGGGTATTATCAAGGAGATGGGACCATGGTGATCCAGTCTTTCTACGATTGTATGTTCGGGCTAACTGGTGAGGCTGTGGTTTGGACAAGCATTCAAGATACGAGCCTGGGTTACAAGGCACGCAACGAGGGTTGGGACAAAACACAATTTCTCTTCTCGTTACTTTACACATAGCAAACTAGTAACTACTAGTAAACACCTGTTTCAGAGAAAGTATCTCGAACGCGTCCACTGCTTGTTGTTACTGGTAGAGTACGCGTCTGCAAGTGCAGGTGCAACGTACGCTTCATATCCAGGGATCTTTGAAGGAGAGAAGTTCTCAAGCACCTCCCCCGCCTCCTTGTTATCCAACCTCCAGATGTCAACAAATCAGCGCATGGCTTGTAATTTTGCTCCACGGCTTTGTGTTCGGTCGAATTTTGTTTCCGGGCCACCGCTATCCATCTCCATCCCCAGCTTCTCCATCGGTGGCGTAGTCAGCCTTGTCGATAGGGTCGGCATTAAGAGACGGGCAGATCTCCTGGATACGGCCAGTCACTCCTCTCCCGGTTGAGATTTGCTTATGGTTGTTGTTTTTTCCCCGGATGGTTGTGTCGATTACACCTGCGTCGGAATCTCTGCTATTATATATTTCATTTCTCTCCTCTTTCTTTCCCCGTTCTACTTCGTATCATTCGCGTGACTGGTTGGCTCTGCCAAACGGTTAAACTGCACCAAAGTCCTGCTGGGCCTCGCCACGGTTCACTCCGGTTCAAAGCCCTAATCATCGGTTGTGCACTCCGGTATAAACATGGGTGTTTGAAAACCATCAGTTACATCTTCCAGCATTAACCGTAAGAACCAGGGTTCCAACTTCTCTAGTCTGTCACTTCCCAGGAAAACAAAAGAGAATGCTAGGTTCAAGGGTACAAAGAAGTCTTGTTCCCTCAGATATTTGTATTCAATCTGTACTGAATTGGTCTGTCAAAAAATCCTGTACCGAGGTTTCCCAGATAAAGGAAGTGCTCACAGCCATATTATAAATATATTAGTTTGGTCTATGCAAGGGTCTCTGCAAGCTACTTAGTTCGAATTGAACTGCCACTCATCCCTAAAGAGTTTTCGATACCTCGTGCTATGCGTGGGAGAAATGCCACTCGGTCAGATTTGACAATGAGGCAGATCTGTTAAACGCAAGCGAAAAATTCCAAGGATGAATATCTCACGGAAGAGATGGCGATCCCTGCAGTCTGTGAGAAATCCTCCGACGATAGATTAATTTACCATACAAAGTTGGCACGAGATCCGGACTGGTTCTGCATCAATGTGACTGAAGGTTCCCCGCCATTAATCTGAAAGGAGAAACATACACTTGGCATGTCGAAGTTTTGGGCTTCTCCCATTCTACGAGTACACCTTAACTTTTCTTGTTCTTCATTTTCGTATGAAACCTCAAGATGTTACTCTTTGAGACGAACGCTTCATGTGATTTCACGGTTCGAAAGGCGGGGCCGGTGTTGTGTACCGGAGAATCCCAGGATGACCTCTCATGCTATTGGTACTTATCGACAGGCCTTCCTCATGCGGCCTGGTCGTGAAGAGCACAGTCAGGGTTGGTTTGTTGTGGCGATCCCCCTCCTTGTCGTCTCCGTGTAACCGAAGGAGATGGATGTGGTTTGTGCAGCTTTCGAGATGCAACAATATCGCGAAAATCACACCGCCGCAGGAACATAGGTCCAATCATAAATGGTGTCGTGAAGCAATTGCTGCATTGGGAGTCCGGGCATGCTGGTTCATTTGGGGGTTTTACCATGATCCGTGCCTTAAAGTGCCCCAGAGTGATGCTTGACCACTTGACCTTGACCTGCACGTATGAGGATGGGGACATCCACGGTTGGCTACGGGAGAATGAGATCACAGAAACAAATATCCCTACGTGACTCCTAGTAGTTTGCCCGGAAACATTACCAGAAACGTAGATGAGCCTCTGGGGGATGCATACGTATGGCAATGGCTCGTCATGAGAGGGCGACAGAAGGCGAAGAAGCAACGATAGCAATCGAAGAGAGGCGCCGGACATCATAGCTGGTTTGGGGCGAGATGTCATGTTTAAATAATCGCAACCCGCACCGCATGGGTCTTTTCCACTTCTTCTCCTGGGCATGGATCACGGATGCGCAAACGTTTCCTGCGTTTCCTTGACCCCAGTATTTTGAGGTCGTGCTTGCCCCGTGCTACCGTTGCTGACCAGGTGCCTCTGCGAATTGGAAAGCCGTCTGGGTCCACATAGTTCGAAGCTTTAATCTTTAGAAAGGCTTCTGGCGTTCTGGCTTCTGGCTAAAACTCTCGTCACTCGTCGAACTTTCGGCAAAGTCGAACAATCCACGCTTGTTCCTTTCCTTCCCACAAATCTCCAGTCTCATTGCGTTTTCATTGCGTGTGCTACACTTCCTTCTTTTCGACCACCCCAACCACCAAGCCAACCCAACGAGAACATCATCCAGACATCGCGAAGAACACTGTTGGCGAATATCTGCTCCAGGAACCAAATCATTCATTTCAACATCACCGTCATTAACAAACGACGTCCGCATCCATTTGCCCGAGTCGTCCGCACATCGATTTCGAACCCCGCCAAAACGAAGTTTGAGCAATCGGAACCGGTCACAGGACTGTGCCTGCGGGCAATGCTCTAAGAAACTAGAAGCTTCACTTATTTGCTAGTGCCAGACGATGAATCTCGAAGCTTTACCAAGCTACAACGATTTTCCTTCTCGATACAGTTTCCAATCTATCCGTCTTCGTGGCCGCAAGACTTGGTTGGAAGTTGGATTACTGTTTCAATCAACACAATGTCAACCCAGGCGCCTGCGAGTTACCAAGCGCTCAATGCCCCGGATTATCAGTCATTGGGAGATTCGATCACAGTAGCACCACTACAACCCGAGTCTCTTGAACTTGAGCATTTCATGATGGATAATGGAACCCAGTCGCAAAATACCTCCGCGGTGCATACGACCCCACCACAGCTCGATGCTATCGGCAACTCGCAGTTCGCAGACTTCTCCTTCCACTACGCAAATATGCCAGAAAATGGACTGCATATTGACACGAAAATTGACCATGTCTCTGACCCATACAGTCTTTCCGCCCATGTCTCAGATCATCGAAATTCAATTACCTCCATGGGCCCTGATCATCGGACTTCGATTACGTCGATGCCAGCTGTGCCTCGAGGAAGCTTCGCGGGCGGCGTAGTAGGTCAAGGAAATATAAGTGCAAGTGGATCGGACGAAGCGAGTCCGTCGAGTAATCGTGCCGGGGGAAGTTTGGATAAAGGATACAGTGACGATTTTGGTCTCAATAATGGAGGGGCAGTGGATGGCAGTGATTTGGGGAGCAGGTCCAAAGAAGACAAAAATGATCCAAATCCACCTTGGAGCGAATTGAAAACAAAAGCCGGAAAAGAGCGAAAGAGATTGCCATTGGCATGCATAGCGTGTAGGAGGAAGAAGATTCGATGCTCGGGCGAGAAACCTGCATGCAAGCATTGTTTGAGGTCGCGAATAGTTTGCGTTTACAAAGTCACTGCTCGAAAGGCTGCGCCTAGAACTGATTATATGGCGATGCTTGATAAGAGGTTGAAGAGAATGGAAGACCGCATTATCAAGATTGTCCCCAAGGAAGAGCAGGACCCCTCTGCGGCATCAGTCACAAGAGCTGCCGTAAAACCCGCCATTCCTGGTACAATCCCCGCTCGAGGTTCATCCACAAGAAAACGTGCCGCAGATGAAGCATTCGGCCCCGACCTAGAAAATTGGGCAAACACTAAGACTGCTCAGGCAGACACTCGACCAACCTCACTAATGATTCAAGAGGCGGAGGAAAGCAAACTTCTTTCGGAAGGTGCAGAAGCATTACCAACAAAAGAAATTCAAGAACATTTAGCAGAGGTCTTCTTCGAGAATATTTATGGACAAGCATATCATCTACTTCACAAGCCGAGTTTCATGAGGAAACTAAAGTAAGTTTGCAGCCCATCTCAGAGTTGAGTGTAATATTTGCTGATGAACAATATAGAGCTGGGACTGTACCCCCTGTGCTCACCCTTGCCGTTTGTGCAGTTTCCGCACGCTTCTCAACACATCCAAAACTCAACGGGACACCAAACTTCTTGAGAGGCGAAGACTGGGCATCCGAAGCTCGAGATATTGTCATGAGACGCTATGAGTGGCCAAACATAACAATATTAACTTGCCTGTTGATTCTTGGTTTGCATGAGTTTGGGACATGTCAAGGCGGGAGAAGTTGGTCTTTAGGTGGGATGGCCATTCGTATGGCCTATGCACTCCAACTGCATCGGGACCTCGACTATGATCCACTCAAACGTACCGGTGCCACAGAGTTAAGTTTTATTGACCGAGAGATTCGACGACGGACAATGTGGGCTTGTTTTCTCATGGACAGATTCAACTCGTCTGGTACGGACAGACCAAGTTTTATCAAAGAAGATACAATCAAAGTTCAGCTGCCCATCAAGGAGAAGCTCTTCCAACTAGATATGCCAGGACCAACCGAGGATCTACATGGAGCTGTGCCACATCCTGTCTCACCCGGTTCTGGTCAACTCTCCGACTTCAAAGAAAATATGGGCGTGGCCGCATACATGACCCGGTCCATTGCATTATGGGGTCGAATCATCAACTATTTGAACTTGGGTGGCAATGATCAAGATCCGCATCCCATGTGGCACCCTGAATCCACATATACCGATTTAATCAGGCAAACGGAGGAGTTCACTCCCACACTTCCCGAATCCTTGACCTATGCACCGGAAAACCTGCACACTCACGAAACCGAAGGGTTGGCGAGCCAGTACTTATTTCTTCACATATCTGTACAGCAATGTATACTCTTTATGAACCGCTTTGCCGTTCCCGGGCATTCTGGAGCTCGGCCACCAAAAGATGTCCCCAAGGAATTCGTAACGAAAGCGGGGGGAAAAGCTTTTGAAGCTGCGAACAAAATTTCGGAAATTTTGCGGGATGCTGAATCATATTTTGTCACAGCACCTTTTGCGGGATACTGTGCATTTTTGTCGAGTACGGTTCACATATTTGGGGTCTTCTCCAAAAACCCACCCATGGAAGCAACTTCAAAAGCGAATCTTGCCACAAACGTCAAGTATCTTTCAAAAATGAAGAAATACTGGGGTATGTTCCATTTCATGTCAGAAAATCTCAAGGAACAATTCAGGATGTGTGCGGACGCAACACATGGAACTTCAAGTAACAATTCAGCTCAATCTTCCACCATCTTTCAATACGGAGATTGGTTCGATCGATATCCTCACGGGGTTTCTCAATCCGACTTTGAAGATCCACTCGTCGGCATCAAGAAAGAAAAAGGAGATGATGCTGTGCTGGAGCAAAAGTCCGATTACCATACCGTCGAAGAGTTCTTTCATACCCTCTCTCCTCTACAACCCCAAGATCGCGAACAAGCAAAGGCGCCGAAACGAAAAGTCAAAAAGGTACAATCAAATCGCCCTGAACGGCACCCTGAACGTCTTAATACGAATATCCAAAATATGAATCCCGCGGCCTCCATGCATATGCATAATACCACCCCACAGATGGCCCAAAATTATAATCAAATGAGCCCAACGACACCAAATATGTATAATCAATCACCTCATTACGGAGGATACCATGATGTAATGCTACCTCCCCACCAACAAGGAATCTTACCACAACTGGATCGGCAACTCGTTTTCGGCGCCTACGCTGGTGGCATAGATAATTCCGTTCTCGCCTCCCAACAGTTGATGGAGGGCTCGAATTGGGATATGCAAATGGCTAACATGGCCGGATTTGTGACTGAACCAAGCAGCGCGTGGTTTATGCCATTTAATATGGAACCCCCTGAGATTGGACAAGAGGTCGATCTCTTTAATGCTGGACCGGTTGGTCCTCAATATGGGATGGGTGGAATGCATATGAATGGCCATGGAAACGGGAATGGAAATGGGAACGGGAATATGGGTGGGCATGGTAGGCATTAGGTTCTTGGGACATATTTTAATGATGGCAAGTAAGCTATGGAGTACGGTGGGCGGCACATTTGGATTTTGAGAATGCGGAAGGCTGGATGGATAGCCTCCGCGTGTATACTATGATTCAATCGGGATGGCGTGGTTATGCAGAGATTACGTATACCATTATGAAATCCAGGAGACTTTTTCTATGTAATTAAAACACATTCTATTTATGTACTCTGAATTAAGCTCGATCGGTGAGTTTAAGTGGGAAAGCAAATGAACGGGTTCGTTCTACTTGGGTTGGTGAATGAAAGTGGAGCATGGAAAAGGGGGAATTTCACGTGATACGATTCAAATTTAGACCCTCTTGCTCGATGATAATACTTGCTTTTTGATTTATTCAGGTTCCTTCCACCGCATGATAGATCTACTCAGCAGTAGTAAAGCTAGGCATCATATCTCCCCCCCCCCCCATTTCCTCCTTGAGCTCAACCACCAACCAATAGACTTCCGCCGAGTAATTCAAAGAAATACCTCAACCATCTAATCTAGACAGCAACCTCTCCCTCAACTTCACGATCCTTCAACCAAGAGCCAGATCCACCAAAGATGATCAAAACATCCGTCTCTGTTTATTCGTCTCTGGCTTTGATGACAGCATTATCGTGCTTGATTGGAGCGATTTCTGCGATATCTTGCTTCTCTTCAGCGAGCTTTGCGCAGGCGACGTCGCGTTTGCAGCAGGTTCCGCAAGGTTGGGGAACGGCGGTGATGCTGGTGATGAGGAGGGTGGAGAGGACGACGGAGGTGATGGAGGTGAGGGATTTCATGGTTGTGGTTGTTGGAATTGGGTGGTTTGTTGGTTCTTGACTTTGATGTTGTCGGGATGAATGTTAAGGGTATGTGAGGGTGCTTGGCTGTATTCATACCTATATATCACGAGTGGAGCAGTCGCTACAGAAAAAGTGGGTTTTTGGTTATCTTCGTAGAGATTCATTTAGCTTCTGCTGAGATTACTTCGCCTGGGATGAAGTACTCAACAAAATATCCCACCTTGCCAGATGGGGAAGGTCCTCGAGTTTGTTTGCAGAATCCAGGAATCAGGTGCTCGGGTTAAAAGTACTAGTTGAAGTACCCAAGAGGCGAAAGCCCAGATTCTGGCTAGCTTTGTGATATTCGAACAGTAGTTCTGTGGATTTCTTAGATGAGATACATGCTTCACCGCGTTATTGAGTTTTCCATGCGTATTCCTACAAAATAGGAAGGAGCTTTGTCCAGGAGTGTTAAGTACTGCACATGATGACAGAATCCTTCGGCAGTGCTCATCCGTCTTCAGCTTCAATCCCTATCTATGGTTGGTTTTGAGAGCATCGGACTTAGATAAACTCGCTTCTTGCCATTTATGGTGCTCAGTTCGCAATCTTCTGTTAAAGAAAGATTTACTTTTAAGAAAAGTACCCGGTATTGTCTACGTAGTCTATGGCTATATGATAAGCTATTGTTACGGATTATATTGATTTATTTGAATGACTCATAATAAAAAGTTAAACAGTCTTAAAATAATACGATGTTGTGCTGGATTCACTATAGAGCCTGACCTTGCTCGTTTCTTACTCGTTTCTCGTTTGTTTCTCTTTTTTTTTGCTCCGAGTTCTAATCGCCTATATCATCAGTCGTTTGTATCAGAGTGGGCAATAAGTCAACAGGAAATCAGCCTTGACAGTCGGCTGGAGGTCTTTTTGTAAATAAGTCATTTGGTGAGGAACAATTGGTTTGTGAGCCAGTCAGCGTTGGTTTAGACTCGCCGCAAGCGAGCTCATCAGCTAGAAGCATCAAAACAATGGATTTCGGAGTCGTATTGTTTTTTCTATTGTCATTTTACCATTCAGCACAACCGTGGCATACAAATGGAAGCCTCTAATTGGTCCAGTAAGCTGCCAAGAGCATCCTAATTCTAACTTTATGACGTGCAACACAAAACACATCTCGATGTTATCAATTGATGAAGAGGTTGCTCAATTAGGAAGGTAGCTAAGCTCTAAATCTGCAAGGACTTTGGTGTTCGTAACAAATAAGTAGTGGGGTTGCTCCCCTAGACAAAATAAGATGGCTGTGCCACAAAGATCGCTGCTATCTACTTCGTCCCAGACGAAATAGACCCCGCCTCAAGTAAACCAATAGGGCGACAATGAACGGACCAGCTTATGATTTCCTAGGATCCTTCCGCCTTTTTCAAATTTTGACCATTTGTACAAGATACCTTCATTATTTTTGTCGTAGAACATCGGAACACCAAGTTGTTAAAATATCAACCGAAAGTGCAGGATGGTTGCTTGAAGATGAAGCTGTTACACCAGAGCACAAGGTTACGCACTCGACTCTGAAAAGAAAGACAGCTTCAAATTCGTCGAAATTCGTCACATGAGGCTTTTTGATTCTGCTGACAGTGTTAAACGTTGTCCAATACTTGATATCTGTAACGGCTTCCGATCCTTCTCTGATGGTGTATAGTAGGCGTTTTCGTTAGTTGTTTAAACCTTCTAGCTTACGTTCTTCTAGGTCCTGTACAACATCTACTCTCCTATGAGTTACGACCTTTTGGGACCAGCAAGCAAGGCGATCCATCACCATATCTAGGGGAGTCTTCTCCAGAACTTGGCAAAGCATGGTTAGATTTATATCCAAGTATGGCCTTCTTCATACTCAAGTGATAGTGTGACACATATCTGACAGCCTCACAGGTCTTTACCAACTCACTCAAAAAGAAACAGCTGCTAAGCTTTCGCATAAAACTCTCATTCTCCCACACGATCCTCAACGTCGATATATCGTTGAACTTGACGTCTTGTATGCCCCTTCCTCCTCACACATAACTTTTCTTAAGGCACTCTTCAAGCTAACCACCACATAGCCATCAACTTCACTGTCTTGTAAGTCACCCCTCCCCCTCCACAAATTTTACATTAACAAACATCCCCTCCCCAGAACATGATCCGAAAATCCATCCGTCCAGACTACTACAAGCCCTTTGCCCCAGGGACGGTAAACAACCACAGCAAAGACCTTCTCTTCGGTCCCGACCACGTCAACCATTGCATCGAAACTATCAGCCAAGTCCTAATGTGTCATGTGGACGTAACACCATATACCTGTAGGTGATGGGGACATCGTTCTCCCACTTCCTTTCTCTTGAATTACTCCTGAAATACTCCTGAATTATTCCTGAACCCTAGCATTTATCCTGTGCCGAACTCAAATGTATCCTTTTGAAATAACCCTCCCTGTCTAGTTTTGCAGTTTTGAAGCAAATAGTAACTGGAATCATACGAAGATTACCGAATTTCCCTCATGAGCATACTCAACCTCAGATAGCTGGAAAAGTGTTGTGAAGACATTCGCTAAAAGTGATAATGCATTGCGATGACTCTTTAAATAAGACTAAGTACCACGGAAGAAGCCGGATGATAGAGCCTGCTATTATTGCCGAATCCGATATCGTGCTTAGCACAAATCATACGGTAACAACAACAAATATAAGCGATTGCGAAAGCCGATTATCCCAGAGTATGTGCTTTCGAGTCGTCCTCGACGAAGGTAAAAAGAACTAGATACTCAGTCATTGGAGACGCGGACATGGTGCGAAATACATCCACCAAACTTTACCGAGGAGTGGCAATGTTGGTGGCAAGGTTTCGGTTGTGCCAAACCGGAACTCCAGTACAAAATAGCCTGGAAGCCTTGGTTTCATTCATTCGAGATGAATCCCTGACACAGGTCTGAGTTCCGGAAATACATTATCAATCCGTTACCCAAAGGAACAGACGGAGACCGCAACATACGTATCTCCCTGAACACTGTATATTTACTTCGACCAATAATTTGCTGTATTTACCTGAAGCAATTGATGAAGATCGACTCGTAGATTTATCTTCGGTGGAAAGACAAATGTATGATACCACCCCATTGGAGATGATCAAACTGGTCAAGCAATATGATAGCCACGCACGGAATACAAAAGGCTCTTTGGTGTCTTCCAATTCCATTTACAACTTCGCCGCTTTTCCAACCACGGGACATTTCAAAAGACAATATCCCAAGTTCCAGACTCAGAAGAAATAGTCGACCCGAATCAAGTTCTCGAACAACTACAAGGCAAAAGCGAAGCCAATTGTGTCTACTGCAACCTCAGTATAAATGCATTGAAAGGTGTCGAGGGTAAGGTTAGCGGTAACTTTACAGTATGCATGCACCTGATTTGCGCCGGATGTCTTCCTTTCTTCGAAAAGGTAATTCAACGAACAAACAAGCTGACGCTCCATTGTCCGCTATGTAACGAGATGATCACAGAGGATTACCTGGTTAGCCAGCCAATCCCATCCGTGACCATGGTAGCGAGAAACTCTCAAAATGTCACCCGTTTTATAGAAAATGGGATGTCATCTAAAACTACCACGCTTCTCCGAGATATTAAAAGCTGCGAAGACGACGGCAAGAGGTATGTGGTCAAAAATCGGAAGAGAAAGTTTGCAACTAACCCACCACAAGTATAATTTTCTCGTGCTGGACGCGCACGCTTGATCTCGTTGGACATTACCTCAACACGGAACAAATACGATATGAACGGATTGATGGAACTCTGAGTCTGAAACAAAGACACGCAGTTCTAGAACAATACCATTCGAATCCAGAGATTCATGTTCTGCTCATGACCACAGGAACAGGATCGGTCGGGTTTGTTTCCCCTTTAATCGTGAAACTTTGCTGAACTTCTGTTAGACTAAACCTCACTATTGCCAACCGCGTCTATCTTCTAGAGCCACAATGGAAACCCATGGTCGAAAGCCAGGCTATTGCCCGTGTCCTACGGCTAGGCCAACGAAAGAATGTCAAAGTAGTGCGATATATCGTGAAGGATACGGTCGAAGTAGTATGTGTTACCCAGTTTGAAACACTGAGGTTTTCCCAAAAGAGTGTTCACTGACATGCGACTAGAGCATGCGATCACAACAAACTCGAAAGCTGGACTTGACAAAACTTGGATGGAAACAAGACGCAATTTGAGGGAGGAATAAGGGGGTAGAGCGCTATTATTAAGAGTTCGTCTTGGCCCATATTTGATGCCAAAATAATCTATGGTAGACATTCGGGTCATCACTCACGAGCTTCGGATTCGGGGCTGACGTTTTGAAGTGACAGATGTAGTGATATTTGTCTCTTACCTCGCGTAAAGGGGAACAGTTCTAGGGAGAAAAGCAAGGCTGCAAATTTCAGATGGAAGCTTGAATTCAATAACTCATAATAATAACCCGGCTTCGACCCATCGGTGGACTATCATCGGATTCCATTTAAAACCATCTGGTAGTGTGGTGGATACCATGTTGAAAATCCCATTTTTGGGAGAGGAATGGTTATTCTCACTTATACAGAGTAAGAGCTACTGGGTACTTTTCTCGTTTCATTTCACATAGAAGGAAAAGTTATACCTGCCAATTCGATATCTTCGATGCGATAACCTGTTACCTGTCTCAAAGCCCGGAATTTTGGAGCGGGAGGGGGAAGATACTCAGGGGTTAGGCGAAGTACCGTGTGGTAAAACAGCTTAAATAATTGTTTAGGAAGGTCCAGCGACTCCAGCCCAAGATTATTGAACGGGTCCTATCTCTGAACCAACCCATTGTCCAGTAAAAGTTTTGTGTCATTCAAAAATGCATGGCTGGGTGAGACCCTTCTGCAGCAAGGAAGAGCTTCCCCGCAGAGCTTTGACTATTTCGGCGACCTGCACGGACCAGAAAACACGTGCATATCATTTCCCGCCTCTCAAATATCGACGATCTCCCCTAGGAATTTGAGGGATTTTTCTCACAACGACCCTCTTTCAGCTGCAACACCCTCGCAACTTGAGGCATTTTAGCCTCCTCCAATCTGGTTGTGCTGATAAGAAAAATACCCGGTGTTGGTTGCACCTGGTTACATTCATCTCATGCTGGCTTGCCGCGAGAAAGCCATGTGGCGTCGCTGAACATGGAATTGAAGCTTGGTCAAGCATGACGACTTGAAGCTCGGCGCGTTTGCCAGAAATATATGGCTTGTTGTGATTGAAAAGGACCCCTATTCACCCTCCCGCTCGAGGCAGTGCAAACATGCTCCGAAAGTGGCAACCGTGGGAGCAATAAGTAGGTCTCTGCTCTCTTTGTTTTCCTTATTGTCTCTCGGTTACCTCATCCTCGTCTTGTCTCATTCTACCCCTCTTTGCGCCCGCCTCAAGCTTTTGGCTTATTGCTTATTTTTTAATCGCATCGAGTCCCCAGCAAGTGTAATGGCAAGCTCAATCAATGCGCCGCGAGTCCACCATGAAGACGATATCCGTCCGGTGAATTCCCATAATCGCCCAGTATCTCCTGTTCGTGGAAACGCTTCGCTTTCCGAGAAAACAACCGATCGGGATGTCGAGGAGCAGGCGATTGAGATCGCAAATGCAGATCTGAACAGCAAAAACAAGCAGGTATGAGCCTTGTATGCGACGATTCTGCGAGCTGGCTCTAATGCTGTGAAGACTTATACAGGATGGATGCTCTTATGGCTTTCCTATCAATCGACTGGTGTCATCTACGGTGATATCGGCACATCTCCACTCTACGTTTACTCCTCGACCTTTACCAGCCAACCTTCCTACGAGGATTTGGTTGGAGCGCTTTCGATCATCATATGGACTCTTACGATAATGGTTTCGATCAAATATGTGTTTATTGTGTTGGCTGCAGATGATGATGGTAAGCTTTGGAAGCTATATTGGCTTATGAAGTATGTTAATAAGTTCTTTAGGCGAGGGAGGAACATTCGCACTTTACAGCTTACTCGCGAGATATGCCAACATTGTACGAAAAGATCCGAATGTTACTGGTACTGTGAAGATGGAACGTCATCTCACAGGAGACTTGAAGCCGGTAAATAAAGGTGTTCGAAGCTTTATTGAGAATTCTGCGGTATCTCGGTTGATCTTGAAGTTTCTCGGTGTTTTGGGAGTCTCTATGGTTATGTCGTAAGTTTGAAGTGGCGATGGTATATATCATCTGATGCTAACAATTTCTAGTGACGGAGTTCTCACTCCCGCACAATCTGTTTTGGGTGCTATTCAAGGTCTCAGAGTTGCTCAACCTAACATCTCAACTTGTGCGTGTATATTCTGTTGTCACTTGGAAAGGCAAAATACTGACAAGTCTCAAGCTACAATCGTCGGTGTTACTTGCGCAATTTTAGTCCTTCTCTTCGCGATCCAACCATTTGGAACCACCCGACTTGCCAGCTCGTTCGCGCCAATTGTCATAGTCTGGCTCCTCTTCAACATGTGCTGTGGAATTTATAATCTCGCTATGTTCGATCACACCGTCCTGAAGGCATTCAGTCCTCATTTCGCAATCAATTATTTGATACGCAATAAGGAAGAGGGTTGGAGATCCCTTGGTGGTTTGCTTTTAGCCTTTACTGGAGTCGAAGCTCTATTCGCAGATCTGGGAGCTTTCAGCAAGAGAGCGGTGCAGATATCCTGGCTCATATTTGCATTTCCTTGTCTGCTTTTGTCATACATCGGTCAAGCAGCTTTCATTTCTCAGGTTAGACTCCTGCCTCTTAGCGCCATGTTAAATATTAATAATTATTCTATTTAGGACCCAACCGGAGAAGCATACACCAACCCATTCTTCAATACTGTACCACCTGGATCGTTCTACTTCAGCTTGGTAATTGCAGTTCTGGCAGCTGTGGTTGCTAGTCAAGCAATGATAACAGGATGCTTCCAACTCCTCGCACAAGTTATGAGAATGTCTTACTTCCCCCACATCAAGACCGTCCATACTTCGAAACTATTCCACGGCCAAATTGTGAGTAACAAGGCGCGGTTGTTTTTCTTTTCTTGTCGCTAATTATAACTAGTATATGCCATTTGCCAACTGGCTTCTCATGATCGGAACTGTGATCGTCACTGCAGTGTATTCCGATACCACAAGATTGGGAAACGCTTACGGGGTTTGTGTAATATTTGTAACCTTCATCACCACGCTTATGGTTTCACTTGTCGCACTCATTATTTGGCGCCTCAACTTCCTTGTTGTCTTCGTATTCTTCCTCATTTTCGCCTGCTTCGACGGAGTATATCTCTCCTCGGCTCTTACAAAAGTCCCAACAGGTGCATGGTTCACGATTATGCTCTCCGCAGTCCTCTCAACCATCTTCGTCCTCTGGCGATTCGGAAAAGAAAACCAATGGGCTGCGGAGAAAGAAGATCGATTTGGAATGTCGCATCTCCTCGAGACCTCTGAGAGCGGAGAGACAACATTAACTGAGGCTTTCGGTGGCATGACAGTTTCGAAAGTCAATGGAGTAGGAATTTTCTTCGACAAGATTGGCGACAAAGTCCCAATTGTCTTCACTCAATTCGTCCGAAAATTCAGCGCCCGTCCCGAGATCATGGTATTCTTCCACATGCGGCCTCTTTCGAAACCCAGTATTCCCGAAGCTGAAAGATATGTTGTCCAACGGACGAGTATCCCATTCTGCTATCGCTTGACAGTACGACACGGTTACACCGATGACATCGTTACTCCCGACCTTGCACGTCTCGTCGTTGAACAAATAGTACTTCATATCACCCGCGATACGATTTCCTCAGCCGGTAGCTCATCCAATGGAAGCGCCAAAGCCGTCAGTGTCAATCACAGTCCGGAAGTACAACAGGAGTTATTTGTCCTTACCAAGGCTGCCCAGACACAAATGGTTTATGTTATGGGTAAGGAGCAGATGAAGATTAAGCAAGGAACCAACTTTTTGAGACGGGTTGTTTTGTGGGCTTTCTTGTGGATTCGTGAGAATAGTAGAACGAAGATGGCGGATATGAATATTCCTTTCGATCAGATGGTTGAAGTTGGATTTGTTAAGGAAATTTGATGAGATAGGAGAGGAGGAATGGGATAGTAGGAATTTGGCGGTTTAGTTGGTAGATTACTTCGTAGATACCCAGGGTTAGTTATTGGCGAATGAACAAATTGCCTTGCACTTTTTCTTCTTCTGTATCATGAAAACAACTGAAGGGGCTAGCGGAAGTGGGAGGACTATAGTCGCGGAAAAGAGGTGAGGCAGCCAAAAAGATAAAAACAAAAAATAATAGTGCCTGATTCTCCTTCCAACTTATGAGACTCCCAGGTCACGTGATACACAAAACCACCATTCCAGCTAACACTCAGCGGAAGCTGACAGAAAAACAAAGGCCAGCACAAGAAAGAGTTTCGGAGGAGGCAAAGCTATTGTCTCTACCATCTCCCCCCTCCCCCCCTTTCGCAGATCTCTATAATTAATCGACCGAAGTTATAAAAAAAGAAAGTAAAAAACTGCCAAAAGGACTTTTAAAAAACCTTTGATTGCCTCCACCCGGAATTGAACCGGGGATCTTCGCATGACGTTATAATGTTTATTCGAATAAATTTACACTATTTACAAGTGCGACGCAGTACCACTGTGCCATAGAGGCACTGAAGATCCATTTTAAGATGCCGGTCATCTGCTTATTCCAAAATATGTAAGTTTGTGAGCTGGTGGGCTTTAGTGGGGGGATGCGGGGTATTTCCACCAATGCCGATAATGAGCCGAGCTTTGGTGGTTCGCCTCGCTCGCTATGGCCAATAAAAGGGGTAGTAAAACCCCTTTATAATTCTAACTTTCTAGGACAATTAAAGTTCCTTCTTCCAACTATCTAGGATAATTTTAAATTATTTAAGTGGTTAGGATAATTTATATGGAACAACGAGGGCAAGGTAGGCAGGTACGAATTTGAAGTATTTACTGCCGCTTTTTATGTCATCGCAAGGGTGGCTCAATTGGTTGAGAAACACGTCGCGCTTTCCCCCTTTAATATTCGTGATTCAGCGCGTTAAGTAGTTTTCAACAACACCATCTCTTCTGTTTCACATACATATCTAGAGATATCTACAAATCCAGGAGGCGTGTTGTCTAAGTTCACCCGCCTCTACATTATGTAGTTGCTAGTATGTTACACCAGCTAATGCTATTTGTAGATTTCTTCGGTCAAATCCCGGTACCCGGTACAGACGAGATCAATGAAGAACTCAAGACCAATAATAAAATGCCATCTTCTGTAGCCAGGGGCTCTGAAGCGCCATCACCATCGTTGGCCGTCAAAGGTGTGGTGATCGATGATGGATTTCTGCAGCAGGAGTGTTACAATGCGTCTGGTGGCGCTGTTGAAGCCTTGCCAGTCGAGGAAAAACCCAAGGATGAGGAATTGATCCCTCTTGACGAGCTAAAGAAGCGCTTGCGTGATCATCTGGACGAGGTCACGAAGACCCCGAATAGCTTTGGCTTCCACGAGGTCCTCAAAGACCCCCCCAATCCAGGATTAACTATAGAGGGCTTTGGGAAGATTAGTTTTCCACTATCAGAGTATGTTGTTCAAAGGATAGTTGAAGCGAGTCTTCAAGTGGATGCTAGTACTGAAAATGGCTGAGAAAAGGTCCCTCAACCGACCACAAAAGTCTGGAAAATTCCTGCCAGCCATTGGACAATCGAAAACCCGGCCTGGCAGACTTTCATGACAACTGTCGTTGCTAAAACTACCGCTGGTTTGGGAATTCGTAAGAATACCGAAGCTCTCCATGTTGATGCCATAAGAATTGACGTCGAAAAGGCAAGCTTGATTCTTTATGGACCTGGTGGCGTGGTCCAATCAAGCCAACGGTATTTTGCCCCTAGTTGTTTGTTTATACCGTGCTGACCAAACCGCTGATCTGAATTTGGGACAGGGTTGACGATCGCCACAACATCGCTGGAACTTTAGACGTAGCCCTCCCTTCGGGGCGTTCTGATATGGAAGCCACTCTGGAGTACGACGGTAGAAAGCAAACACTCAATACGAGAGACACTTCTGCATATGACTGCTCTTGTTCTGCTTGGGTAACTGGCTCTCTAAGATAAATATAGATGAATTCAGTTAATGATTTGCTAGTACAAGGATGTGGTGCCGACGAGCTCCATTTTCGCATCTGGTCATAGACTTGTTATTCGTTACTCATTGTGTTCTAAAATCTCCGAGAAAACTTTTTCTGCCATCAATCCGCTCAGGATCCTGCCCAGCTTCAACGAATACTGAATAGTTGGGTAAAGCAATTCAAGCAATCCAGCTACAGGATTATGATTTGCTTGACGGATGGTGTGAGCGAATTAGCCGTGCGTAAATTGAGAACAGCCTGTCGAGAAACAAGTCTGTTTGTGTGCAACGCCACCCTCAACCGAGAGGTAGTGACAGGCGGCCAAAGAGTCTTGGCTAGAGACGATTCCCGAAATGGTCAATACCACGCCAACAGGTTGGAACTATGCAATTTCAACACGTTCGGCGGGCTGGCGCTCCCCATACTTACGAGGTACTACGAGTACTTTCGCAAGCAAGATATCATCCAGTACCTGCCCGATGACGATTCAAGAACGACTCCAGACAAACATTATTTTGACACGAATGGTGGATCTGTTAGATTGACTCATAAAAATGTCAGTACCAGGCTCGTGTCATAACGCAACACTCTCACTGATGCACTTTAGGTCCTGATGCTTGTACCCTTGGAGAAAAAGATCATTTTTTTCTACGGCCCAAGATTTCCTCCTCCCTGGGACACCCACAGTAAATTCACCGGGTTTCAAAATATTGCTGAATACTTATAAGCCTTTTGTGAGGTAGGAAACTATAGTGGTGATAAATTTGACCGGGAGGAAACGCAACAAATTTGTGAAATGGTGTTTTCAAGGACTGCTTGGACAGTTGGTAAAATCTCCAAAAATCTCAATGCTTTTATCTGGCTGGTTAAAGTCACCGCTTACCTCGGCGACAAAAGTATATTTGTACGAGCACTTCCTATTCTATTTGAAAGCCCAGGGGCCTTCGAGGCCTCATATTCGTCCAGGTTGAAATATGGAGACAAGTTTCTCTACTCGAGGCAAGTAGCTATCACAGAAACTGAAACTTTACTAACTACTTCAAGTCTAGAGTCTCAGTTGCTGGAGATACCCAGCTTCCACGAACGCTGTGTCGCAATAAGAAAAATTGAAAAATACATTCAAAACAAAGCCTGGGTTGAAATCCAATATCAAACTGCCCTCAACACTCTGGAATTGGTCTCCTCATGTGATGGTATACGATTGGCATATATTACAAGCGCATGGTTCACATGTGATTCATTGTATAAGAGGCAAGTAGAAGGTTGATCTATGTATGATGCCTGCTGACTTTCCTAGTTCGCTCGATATATGTTGGAGAAATATGGAAGTTGTTGAAATGACCGAGGCGTTTATTCGATGCATTGATCTAGGCCATCCTCCAAAGACCAGACCCTTTCAGAGACATGTACTCAAAAGATTCATTCACAAGTTTAGATCGACCTCTGGTCTAGTCGTAGGCAAAACTCCAGAGCAGCATCGTGCTCTTACCAAACTTTTACGCCTCTGCTTTTAGGTTGGTTCTACACAATTACTGCTCCAACTGACCTCGAAAATTTCTGCATCGGCTATGTTTGTCACACCTGCACACATCGAAGGCTCCTTCCTGCCATTCGTACGGGAAATGATTGATACGTTTGACCACCAGTGCTTGTCGTGAGGCAAGCTAAATAAGTTCATCCTAATACCCTCTGCGATTCATGGTCTGGTTAGGGACATTCTCAGTCTATACATAGCTTGTTGTGTCTCCCCACCTTGTGTTGGTGGCTTGTGGGTGTGGGTGTGCAGCTTGTATGGTTCTTGACGATTTCTTGGCCCATCCAAGCGAAAAAATGAGGGAATACAGCAAGTATTCTGATGAACTCTTGCATATTGAAGAGCGTTTGAAGAACCACATTCGAGATGACTTGGTCATTTTTTATCGCTTCTACAGTCAAGACTATCAGATTCGGAAAACGCACAGAGAACACGACATATGGGAGCAGAGTACCAATAAACACAGGGAGGCAATTGCCTCAATCAACGGGAATATTCTGGTAAAAGTGCTAGGAGACGATTACTTTAAAATGAAGTCTTTAAAGGCCATCTCCCCAACACCACCGACTTCATTTACCGAGATCTTCAATCTCACCTCCAAAAATGACTTTCCTTTTTTTAGTGCTCTACCGGCACCCGGCCCTCTGCAAACCAATTCTCTCCACCAAACTGTTGCACCGGCTAAACGAACCTACATCACCGCTTTAGGTGATAATTCTACTCAACTTGGATCCTCTGCTGCACCAGATGGATTCCAATTACCAAAGCGAACGCGTGGTGAGAATCTTCCTAGTTCGGATTTTGTGGATGCTTCTCTGGCTCCGACACCAACTAGCAAGCAGCTACAAGAGACCATCCCCCCCACTGCACGCCAAAGGCCACCTCAAACTGTAAGTCTCATTCGTTTTGTTGATTTTGATATGCGGCTGATATACGGAACAGCCTCCAGCCCCTAAATGGCTCACCGGCGCGCTCAAAGTACTCGGACGAAAATATCCTCAGGCAAGCTTTGGGTCTGTCATGAAATATTCTGCAGTACACAAAAATACAGGATTGCTTGCTCCTGGGATCGTTCCTGGGTGGGGAGCTCCAGGTAAAGGTACTTAAAATTCTTGCACAATTGAGGATGAACATGTGCTAATTCTCATCAGGCAATATAGAGTTCATGTTCCTTCCTCGGGTTCGTTGCCAGGACTGTCCGGGGAAACTATATACCCCTGGACCTGAAGAGACTGTTGGAGATTTCGAAGAGCATCTCAAGAACAAAGAGCATAGAGAAAGGGCGGAGAAGCGGATATCGCAAATGGCTTCAAGTGTGGCTGGCTCGTAGTTCGATTTGTCCTACCCGGGTGTTCAAGGTTTGATTTTTTAGTATATGTTTGATTTGTATTTATGTACTTCTATTGTACTAAAAACGTTCGCAGAAGAAAATTCTATGAACATGGTTCCAGAACGGTTTGTTTGCGACTTGCAATCACCATTCGTACTCCACGTTAGCGGAACTTACTTCATATAATTATATTTTCCCAATTATCCCGGAAAATTGAATTTTGCAAACGAGATTCGAATACCTCAACTCACTAATATGTTTTCCTAAACTTTTAGAATATCTTTTTATTGAAGTTTATTCGAGTGTATGAGTCTTTAGCCACCGTTCTATGAGCACCCGCCAATGTGTATTGTGCCAGAATTCTTCGAACAAGCAACAATATAATTATCTCAATTGTTCTTATTTTTCGAATTACTCAGTCCTCACAAGCCCACTCACCTCAATGTCAGCCACAAAAGGCATGGCTCACTAGTTCTTCTTGTAATTTTACCGCGTATCATTATTAGCGACTAAGGAGTCTCTGTTGAAGATTGGTGACCGTTTGCTAAACCGTCCGAAGCATAAATCTTCCGCCACCTCGCGATCAGCGTCTCCGCTTCCGAATTTCTACCCAATTCCATAAACACCACCACACCTTGACGCACCCATTGAATATCCAATATTCTCGTCTCACTCAGGTGGTGGCACATCAATGCAGTGGCCAGGCCTGGTGGCACTTTGCACCGACACGGTAGACTACCCTCGAAATATCGTATTTTTCCGAGAGCACAAGAGGCCGCTCTCTCACGCCCTTCAAGTCTGCTGCCTCGACATTGGTCAGGGTCGATCCTTCCCTCTTGTCTCGATCAAAACTCGCGCTACTACCTACCTACCTAAGTAGGTACCACGACGAGAGCGATAAGGGAAGGCACGACCCCTGGTCTCCATCCAGAGTGTGGGTCGAATGTTGTTAGTCTGGGTTGCTCGCTCCTTTCTCGCCAACTGTGCTGGTTCATGTTGAGACCCACGTCCCAATCACGACTAGTTGCGAGTAACCCTCGGGTTCCCTTCCACGGGGGGGTGGCCTGACGACAATGTTGATTGAAATAATCTAATAAGTCTGGGCAGACTTCACCGTTCCAACTGCGGGAAGAGCTGTGGAAACCGGTGTCGACAGAAACACAGAGCAGCCTTCAGTTGCATGCGACCTTTCACGTAACATTAATCATCTCTTGAATTCGACCGCTTCTGCACTTCTCATACTCCCCCTCATCGATTACTCGTCCGCTGCCAGCCTCTTCCGCGATGCCAACCTTGCCAGTACTATCAAAATTAACTCCTACGGGGCTCAAGGCTCTGGGGGAAGATATTAATGCCGTGTAGGAAGATGAAAGCGGCAACTTGTTGTATCGCGTTTTCACGGTGGACTAAGAGGCAGAGTATCAACAGATGATAGGGCGGGCTTACATACGGAGTACGGGAAAGAAAAGAAGGCCTCTATTAGTACTCTTTACTCATTGACACCTGAAATTTATTCCCCAAGAATGTTTTAGCTATGCTGGTGTGTTGCTCGGTTTTCCAGGAGTAAGCCACGAGTTACTCGTGAGTAAGGCGTCCATTATCTCGCAAGTAATCTATGGGCTACTCGCAAATCTATAGCTTACTCGTAACATTTTTGGCCCCCAACTCAATAATGAGTAAGCTGTCAATTAACTTGCGTCACGAGCTACTCACGAGTAACATGCGAGTAACCCAACAGTTCCCAGAACTAGCAACTACACCTCTCACATTTTCTCACCTCAAAACACCCACCAAAAACAAACCAACAAGAATGGAGAAGGCAGGTTTGTGTCTTCTCACTTCCGAAATAGTAGGGTATGCTTATCGCGAGCGTAAGAGGGTAGGGGCCACCTCGTTAACTCTCTCCTGTAATCAAATCAAGTCGACGTCAGGGGGGAGAAAGACCGATCTTGAGATTGATTAATATCTTTTTATTTTCCTTGACCTATTTCCTTTTACCAAAAACCATCCTGGAAATATGTACTCCCGTCAGAATTGAAACGCACTTCCGCACCTGTTCTCTGAATCTCTATTTCTCGTTTCAAACAACGCAACTCCACGCTTCAGCTTTGGTGTAATTTGCTGGATCGATGCAAACGTTTCGTAATGGGTACTTGCAGTGATTGCGAACGAGGCTAACGCCTTGAGCTTTGTCATTCTATTGTGGAGCAACATGTTAGCAATGTTCTCGTGTGTTTCTCAGCTTGAATGGAGAAGGTGAGGGGGCCAACGTACGTTAACATATTTCGTCCCCGTAATAGTCTCTGGTCCATTTCCATTCTCAACCCAATCAACCATTCTCAACAACACATTATTCTGGCTATCCAACTCGCTGACAGAAGGACCTTGTTGACCCAAGAAACTTGCACCATCTCCATCGCTACAGTGACCCATACCAGAAACGCGGAAGAGGCGGTAAAACTCGTCGAGCTCATTAGAATTCAAACCCATAGTTCGAGAGACGTGATTATAGTAACGAGGCGAGTTTTCACTGGATATGATAGGATCCATAAGACCATGATAAGCAAGGACCTTACCTCCACGGTTCTTGAAGGCGGAGAGATCTCCTTCCCAGGTTTGAATGTTGAACGGATTTTGTGCTGCGGCAACAGCTGCATCGTCAATGTCGAAGGTTGCTGGATCCCAGCTTGGGTCGTCTAGTTTTCCGTTAAGATGGTTCTTACGATGGAGAAGCGGCTTGACTTACTATAAACCACATATCTGAACCAATCTGCTGTATACGGGAAAGCGCCATTGGTATAAAGAATGAAGCCTGAAAGTATCTCACTTCCGGGCTGCATTCTTGGATAAATGAGACTTCCACCGACACCATAATAATCGGTGTAAGCTTCTCTTACAGCGCTGACTTGTGCGCCTGTCAAGCACGAGGTGGAGTTGGTAGCAGTTGAAGAACAGAGCATGGATTCTGGTCTGAATTGACACAGAGAGGGATCTTCAATGATTCCATCAACGACTCCGTCAATTCCATCGCATTGGGCAAGGACCTCAGCATGGATGTTTGGCCAGAGAGCTAGTGGGACGTAAGATGCGTCACCTGCGTTTCCAAATATCGTGTAGAATTGACCTGGTAAATGTTAATTTTGCGAAACCAGAAGAGGTCTGTATTTCTTACCGGACCAAGCTGTGAGGTTAGCGAAAGCGAAAGCCGGGGCACCAGCAACCACACCATCAAAGTCCTCGGGGTAGGTTTGAACCGATTTGAAACCTTGACGACCACCTGTCGAACATCCAAGATAGTATGATTTCTTATGAGCGCTACCGTAGTATTTCTCTGTGATTTGTTTACCGATCACAACACCGGAATGAAGACTTCTCTCGGCAAAGTCTTGAACGACATCGGGATTGTTGTAGAATGCCAGGCCGGATGTACCATTGTGGCCGTTGTTGGCACCTATCAAAGTTAAAGAGGGCTTTAAACAATGAACTAGAGGGTCTAATTACCAACTGTTGCAAAGCCTAGCCCAACGGTGTATGCGAGGTCGGAATCTAGATTGAAGTTAGAAAAACAATGGCCCTCTTTGGGAGCGTTGAGAATGCATACATTGAATACAACCACTCACACCACCATTGCCGGTACTCAAGAAGCGACCAGCCCAGTTTGTAGGAAGCCATGCTTCGAGGGTAAGTTCTAACAAGAAAATTAGTACTGTCCATATGAACAAAAAGGCAATAATGTCAGTTTTCAACTCACCACTTCGATTGCTAGTGTCAACTCTCATAGCAAGGCGACACATTTCCACAGGGTTGACAACATATGTATAACCACAAGTTGAGAGATTGAAATCACTCGTCAGTGAAATATTCGAGCCCGCAGGAAGATACTTGTTCTAAATTAGCATTTATCCTTTTCGAAACTACACCAGCGCCACTTACCTGGGCAAAATTAACAGTCACATTCTCAATACCAAGATTCTTCCCAATCTCAGCACAAGAAGCTTCACCGACAGCCCCTACATCCTGTCTTGGAGAAAGTAAGTCGGAAGTCGAAGCACAAACCCCAACAGCCAAAAAAGGAACGAGAAATTTCATATTGAAAAGAAAGTGATGAAGGAAAGCTTATTTCCTTCCTGACCTCAGCGAACCAAGCGAGTGAGAGAAAGAGAAAGAAGACGAATCCCAAAAACAGCAGAGCTGCATTCAAATAGGAAGAGAAATTTGCCCACTGCCAAGTATAGGCGGACATCTCGAATAGACCCCAGGGATCAGCCATGAATCTGCGAGCGGGGTGAGAGATTTGCCGGTCTTCCCTGGAAAACCTGTGATTCGACTTGACCTCGATTTGTCCTTGAGATAATCTCAAATTGGAGGAGATCTGTGGGGCCTCCAAGTGTCGCAAAACTTTCTGTAAGCACTTGATATGCCGAATCGAATTGCCAGTCTGCCCTAAAAATAATCCTTGGATTACCCCGGATATATTTCCCCGCTGGATTAATCCTAGCACGCTAAATACCCGCTGCAGGTACGAGTATTTTGCCTCGGCAACATTGGTCTTTTGTTTGTTTCTTTTGCGATAAAAAAACAAAGTTTTGTTGAAAAATTGAAACAAATCGCTGATCAGATTCATAACAAAAGATCAAATCGCCAAATCTAAGAACGATGGATACGAATTTGTGGGGAGGTTTCCGGAGATTTAAACTTGGTACTATCCCCACTTAACTGTCTGTAGACGCACAGACATTTTCACAGCCAAACTACCCTTGCACATGACAGACAGTTAAGGGGGGGAGGGATAGTATGGGGAAGGAGGTTGAGGGAAAGTGGACTACCGGACAAAGCAGAAAAGAGATGAGATGCAGATGAGATGACGAACATAAAAGTCAAAAATGCATTGAAACAATTAGTTATTTATTCCATCAGCAAGATCCAATTATTCCAAACAATGGTATACCCAACACAACCCAATTTAATCTAAACAAATAACGCCCCCCACAAACCCATTAACCCCGCCACAACCACAAACCCATCTGAATTAATAGTACTCCCTCAATGTCCCGGTCGGTACTGTCATTGAACAAGACTTGAAATTAAAAATAGGAGCGGCCAAACCTACAAAAACCAATTAGCATAACATACGCTATTTCGTTGTCAAAGGGTGTTTAAACATACGACACCACCAAGGTTGTTTACCCCTAGGCTCAATTTTCTTCGCGGAATCTTCCTTGGTAGCTATCGCTCTTCTACTCGAAAGTTAGTCTCTTCACATGAGAAGGGAGGGATATGGCTGCTCACGTGAGAATGGGTGCGAGATTATCGTTATGGCGGTTATGACCCGGCCATCTCTGGCTTATTCCATTGTATATTGCTGCTTCCCACTCGCTTCTACTGGCGTATTAGTATACATTTTCCGGGTACTCTAAAATAGAGTTTTGAGAGTAGAATTGCTTACGGTGAAATGGGCGGGAAATGGTTGTGGCCGCTAGACCAAGGTCTTCTCTGTATTGGAACAGTCACAACACCGGTTCCATTGTTGACTCCCTCTGTAATGCGATCCGCAGTGGTTACTGGAAGACCGGCGGTGGAAGTGATGAAAAGTGCCGCTACTGCAACGATTGCTTTGGTGAAATGCATTTTGACGGAGGGTTGGAGGCGGGAGTGATTCTTGGATCTGTAAAATGATGATAACGGCCTTGTAAGATGCATTTTTTTTTGGAATGGGGAAATGGAGAAACAAGAATATATTGTATGATATCTGGGGGGAAAGCGCTAAAAGGACTAGAGGTGACGGAGGAAACGCTACGGGATATGATAGCAAAATCAGGAGCTACTTCAATCCAACCCTACTAGAGCTAAGGGGAGACATGACCCCTTGCCATAAAATCACGCGGAGACGAAACATAACTTGCTCAACAGTGACAACAGTGAAAATTTCCTCTTGGTGTAAAGTTCTTCAAAAAGGCATCACGGTGCATAGCAGAAGGCGGGGAAATTGATTGAAGGATCACGTTTCGCAATCAAACCTGACGCTGAGAGTACTAAACCAATCGTAGATTAATGAAGTCATAATGATGGAGGCTCCTCTGAAATTGGTAGAATACATACTTTTGTACACCCCCGCCATGAATGCTCATAGTAACCCTTGCTTTTGAAGATCATAATACACCTTTTCAGGCATAACGTTCCCCTCACCGTCCTCCATTTGCACCACGCTTCCTTCATCATTCTTATTCTTCTTCTTGTCTCGCGTAATCTTCTCCCATAACTTTTCTGCATCCGCAATATCTGTGATTTCCCGGAAAAGTGTGGTGTTGGTGATACCCAAGCATTTCAAGCCGTAAATATGACGGGCTTCGTTGAAATGTTTGTCAAACGCCCTTCTTCCCATATAGACATAATTGCCGCAAATCTCGCATCTAAACTCGACACCGAGGCCATGAAGCTTGTAAAGCCAGAATGGAATTGGCTTCCCATCCCAAGCCAATGGCAACTTCAATGGGTTGTATATCTTCTCATCGCCATCAGACTCGCTGTCAGAATCCTCTCCATGTTGTGGTCCAGCGGAAGTTGACTCTGCAAAGAGAGCATCTAATTCCATCTGGCGTTCTCGTTCAGTCATTCCTTGTCTTCTTTCGATGTTGACGCGGGTATCGCTTCTCTCTTGTGACATCGCCGCAGCGAGGCGTTTAACTCTGTACTCTCGTTCTGCGATGGCTCTCTCCTTCAATCGCAGGGTGGATGGGCCACGGTTTTCGGATGTAGTGGTATCATCGCCGTTTTCTGCTTGACGTGCCTTCCTCAACTCTGCCGCCCGAATGTGCTTCTTCCCAGTCAAATGCGCCTTGTGAACATTCTCGTTCTTAAACTCCTTTTCACAATCCGCACACCAAATGACATCTCCTGCTGGCCCATTCGAAGGCGCGGGTATCTCCAAGGCCCAACCCCGAACATCATTATCTTCCCAAGCTTTCGTGAAATCCTCGTCGAAGCTGGTGAATAGCTTGTCTAAATTCTCGAGCGGTCGAGTGCGTTTTAAGAAGCTTTCCAGATAATTTGCCAGTTCTCCAACATAACTGAAATATTGATCTGTCATCTTATCCGGGCGCTTGATGTTGCATTGTGGGGGTGTGAAGCTATCGAAGGCATCGAGGTATTGGAGGTAGGTCTGGCGCTTTATCCCTGGCAGATTGAGGTAAAGTTCGTGGATGGTCGTGAGATCAAGAAATCTGCCAAATGCCTCCTCTCCTGTAAACATGTTGTCGACCTCGGATATCATGGTCTCTCCCTCCGCTGGGGCCTTTTTCTTGTACGCCTTCTCCAGATTCTCGACGGGCTCGTTGGGGTATTTCTGGTGGAAGGTCTTGATTTCATTTAGCTGACTGTAGAATTCCTTCAGAGGTTCGCCCGTGGATATGGACTGTATTTCTTTCGACCGAGTGCCCTCCACATCTTTGTAAATATCGAGTAATCTTTTGGATTGGTCCTGGATGCGATCTAGGAAACCTGAGATTTGGTGATCCCGATTTAACCTCTCCCGAACCTGCATGTATTAGCTTTGCACTCCAGCATTAGTGGTGGTTGACCTTACCTGGCGAGGGTCTTCAGCAACCCTATCGCTGATCGCTTGTTCAAGCCTTTCGAGATCCTCATGGAGGAATCTCTGTTCTTCTAAAATCATGGCTGTGGCCTTTCTGTATGCGCAGCACAGGCGGGAGATTTGTGTTCAGATTCTCAGCAACCCAACGATATATGCTAGTAGCGAGAGGGTGTGGAGGTAAGTTGGTGTGAGGGTGTTGACTTCTGGATGACGGTTGAGGGTCGCGCCTCCAGAAGTTTTGAGGCTGAGATTGCGCTGTCCAATCAATTTCCTCCCCCATAAAATCGCGACCTGAGCACCAAAATTTACACCGATCCTAGCTCGCCCTCGCCCTCTATCAAAACAACCTCTCTATCAACACCACATACAAACCCACTTCTCATACAAAACAACCGCAATCATGGCAGACGGTATTGATCGCAAGGCCGAGGAGAGAATGGAGTTCTCAACCTCCAAGGATGTCACAGTCATTCCCACCTTCTCTGATATGCACTTGAAGGGTAAGAGCATTGCGCCCGTTCCAGCAATAGCCTTCTAATCGTGAATAGAGAACCTTCTCCGTGGCATCTACGCTTATGGATACGAATCACCATCGGCCGTTCAATCTCGTGCGATTGTCCAAATCTGCAAAGGTCGCGATACCATCGCCCAGGCGCAATCTGGTACTGGTAAAACCGCAACCTTCTCCATCAGTATGCTCCAGGTCATCGACACAGCCGTTCGCGAGACACAAGCTCTTGTCCTTTCCCCCACTCGAGAACTCGCGACACAAATTCAGTCAGTTGTTATGGCGTTGGGCGATTACATGAACGTACAATGTCACGCATGTATTGGAGGAACAAATGTTGGAGAGGATATCCGCAAGCTCGAATATGGTCAGCACATTGTATCTGGAACTCCAGGTCGTGTTGCTGATATGATTCGTCGCCGAAATCTCAGAACTCGTCATATCAAGATGTTGGTTTTGGACGAGGCTGATGAGTTGTTGAACCGTGGTTTCCGTGAGCAAATCTACGATGTATACCGATATCTTCCTCCGGCGACTCAAGTTGTGGTTGTTTCCGCTACCCTTCCGTACGACGTCCTCGATATGACTACAAAATTCATGACAGACCCCGTCCGCATTCTCGTCAAGCGTGATGAATTGACATTGGAAGGCTTGAAACAATACTTTATCGCCGTCGAGAAGGAGGAATGGAAATTCGACACTCTCTGTGATCTTTACGATACCCTCACCATCACTCAAGCTGTCATTTTCTGCAACACTCGCAGAAAGGTGGACTGGTTGACCGATAAGATGCGTGAGGCAAACTTCACTGTATCCTCGATGCACGGAGAAATGCCGCAAAAGGAGAGAGATAGCATCATGCAAGACTTCCGTCAAGGAAATTCGAGAGTCTTGATATCTACTGATGTCTGGGCTCGCGGTATCGATGTTCAGCAGGTTTCCTTGGTCATTAACTACGACTTGCCAAGCAATCGTGAGAACTATATCCACCGCATTGGTAGATCTGGTAGATTCGGACGAAAAGGTGTTGCTATCAACTTTGTGACAAGCGAGGATGTGAGGATTTTGCGGGATATTGAATGTAAGTTATCCTTGATTCATGAATATATACCCAGGCTAATAAACAACAGTGTATTACTCTACTCAAATCGATGAGATGCCAATGAATGTTGCAGATCTTCTAGCTTAAGGAGAAGATATGGATCTTATTATAGGATTATGAAGACAATCGTTATGAAAATGCAATGCATTTCAGGCAAGGGGAATTGCGTGGGAGGAAGGGGTGACGCCTAAAAAAGTAAGGCTTCTGTTCCCGCGACTGTTTTGTTTACATCTTGCTAACATGTCTTACTTAATCCAGGTCCTAAATTGAATTTGATCATCAAAAATTACCTTTTGACAAATTACGCGAACCTCGGTCTGCTTCTCGTTACTAACTATATGACAAACACTCGTCGAGTACCGAGATATACCCCCTCCACAAACATGAAAGGTCTGCAGTCAGATCAATGGATAACCCGCTTTATCTTGCATATTTGGATTATGAGTTGCGATTTGCCATTTGCGGTTCCGTCGTTCTTGGCTTATGTTAGATTTAGGACGCGGAAAGTGTGTAGCTGGGGTTTTTTCCGAGGAATAATGGTCGGTTGCCCTGCTACAAAACCGCTGGAAGCGTACAAATGAGCACCAAAGCCCCATTAAATCCCTCTGCCTATTTCTCATGAATCCAACACTGCACCCGGTAAGTTTCCTTATTAGAGGAGTTTCGCCCGTCCCAACTATCCCAAGTGGAAAACCGCCACTTTAGCTTGAAGACTGTCGAGATAATATTTGTCTGTTCTCACAACCTATTGGCAGAGTGGTATGTCCCTTCTTCAACATGGTCCCAAATAGCAGAGGATCTTGGGTAGTGGCCTTTCCTCACTTCGAACCGGTAAGTGGTCAAAGTTTTTGCCCACGTTTTGATTCTGCTTCAGTGGAAAGGCAGAATGAAGTTACCGTGGACGATAATTCATCAGTGCTTGGATTGCCAGACTTCTGTAAGCGAGATCTAGTTGTTCGCCCTGAATGTCGTTAGTCTGAAATGTCGAGTAGTTCGCCAACTAGCGGCCATTGACATCGGCAGGGGATTGAGTGCCTAAAAATATCTAAAGATTCAAAAGATTTTGGTTCATCCCGGTCTTCGTACCATGAATTGTTTCCTTTTGATTTTCTCTTTATATGGGCTGGCTGTTTGGCTCACGATGGAATTTCCTTGTCATCGTCTTATTGTCTTATCTTATTTCTGGGCGTCACCGTTCTATGTATAATGTCTACCTCCAATGATTTGTTCATAGAAGTATCATCATCAATATATTAGTTTGTTTATGGCAACGTCACTGTGAGTTGTGATGTTTTATGTTTTACTTCGTAATTGAAACACATTCAAGTACTTTTAAGAAATCTCCACAAAGACAGCCTTTACTCTAGCTTCTACTTTTCACGATTTCTCAAACTCAAATCAATCTCTTCGGCTGATCTCGGCGCCTCTTGTCCCCGCACCCGAAGAACGCCCCAGTGTAGAGAAGAGAAAATTTTGATCTAATCTAATCTAATCAGATGGCGCGACTCTTTGATGGGAGGAATGACATAATGATGGGAACGCTAGTACTAGTTCAAGATTCCAGAAGCTCTTACCTAGTGACCAGGTCTATAACTAGTATAGTAACAACGACAAGATGACATCTACAACAGTCCAACTAAAAAGTCAGCGTTAACCACCAAAGTCCCAACCAAGAAGATCTAGCATACTGCTAAGAAGATGAATTTAGAGAGAGGTAATGAATACCCAAAGACTGGATAAGCTCAAGTAAAGCAACTCATCCAGTTAGCTCATCTCATCCAGCTAGCTCATCTCCCCAGCTTGTTCTAATACCCATAATTGGTGACAGTCGGTTTATCCATCGAGATACTTGCTAGGAGTAGGTAACCTACCAAATAGCAACTCCACTTCCTCCTACCCAATCCAACTACTCGTAAGTAGTAAGTAGTAGTCAAACCAACAATTACACCCTTCGCAAAGACAAACCTCTCGCGACTTTCATGTTCAAATACAAAGAAATCACTTGTAAACCTATCTATCCCCTTCGATAAATAGTCACATCACATTCCAAACTCTACCTTACCTTCATACGATCTAAAATCTAGACTTCCATTATCCTATCCACAATCAAACACCCTCTTTTCCAGTGAAATCTCGAACAAATAATCCCCCTAAGTACCTAAAAGCCCCTACGTACGTATAATGGCAGCCAAACCCCCCACGGAAACCACTAAAAAGGAAAAGAAAGAAAGAAAGAAAGGGAGAGAAAAAATCGTATGGCTATTTCTTTTTTTTTTTTTTGGAATAGTTAAACCTCCGTTTAGCAACACGACATTCAAATGTAATCAATCATGTCATGTCATGTCCTGAACCACGGCCCTCAATTTTCCAAGAAACGGAGAGAGCATTTATAAACCTCACTACGAATCATTGGTTCATTGGTGGGTCACCTAACAAAGTGACACAACTTGTCGAAATGAATATCTTCACGTGAGGTGACTGACTGACTGACGATCAGCAGGTACTGGTAGGGTAACCTACCCGATAACACCAATGCAAAGTCACTTCCATACATCTAAAACTGGTTACCGGTTAGTTATCCCTTCGGCTCCCCCATACACATCATACACATCACGTGTGGACGTGTTAGCACCTCTCTCTGCGTGTAAAACCAAGTGAGATGCGGGACAGCAAGACTGGTAAGACTGGTACATCTGACCAATAAGAGGGACTACCACAACAGTACCTTCCTAGGATAGGACTAATAGAACACGTCGGATCATCGATACACGCCTCACTTGAGCACTCTAATGCAGCCAAAGGGATACATGGGTAATATATTCAAGCACGGCATTTGCAGATTTTCTTCATTCATTTCATTTGATCAAAAAAACAGTTTATTTTCGCGCTCTCATGCTCAAGACGTGACCACAGATCCCTCGCCAACGCCTACAGATTACACGGTGCAGCAGCAACCACCAAAGGGCAATTATGAGTGTCTATGTATAACGTCCAAGGGGCAGGAGAAGGTCCCCACCACAAATCCTGTCGTAGCTCAAAAAGATGCCCAGAAAAAACCTGGAAGAAAAAATCATCTATAAAAAATCCTTTCAACCAGTAAACTCCTTAACCTTGCTCTCAGCCAAACGTCCTGGGACCAAAGCCAAAGGAACGATACCACTGACGTGCATCTCGGGGCCATAGACATGCATATCGAGGTTCAACTCTTGTCCAACATTCTTGATGTTCTTCAATCCCTCCTGGTAGTTAGGCCCAGCACGTCTGACCCAGATTTGGACCTTGTGCTCAACCAATTGTTGGCTGAACTCCTTGAGAGCACGGATAACACCTTTGAAAGTAGAGGCAACGTTGGTGAAGTTGGCAATACCACCACCGATGAACAAGACCTTGCCCTCTGGGTGCATAGGAGCGCGGAGCATGAGGTCAATGACTGTTCGTGCATAGTGGAAGGTTTGGGTCTCTGTTGGGGCTCCGGAGTATTCACCATAGTTGGCGAGCTCATCGGAGAATCCACTGCTTGCAATGGCATCGGCATAGACAACGGAAGCACCACCACCAGCGACCAAAGTCCAGACTCGTCCGTTGGCGTTGAGGATGGTGAGCTTGAGGGAAGCACCAGTCTTTGCGTCAAGCTCAGCGATATAAGCCTCCTCCTTGCTCATCTCACGACCGAAAGGAGCTGGGAATTCCATTGGTGGACCAGCGTCAATATTGACCTTTCCATCAACTGCCTTGACAGCGGCCATGCCGAGAGCGGCTGGTGAGCGGGCAATGGCCCATTTGACACCACATTCGAACTCAGCGGTTTGATCAATCTTAGCGGCCAAATCCAAGAAGTGAACCTCAGCAGATGTGCCCTGGGCGTTGGGGATAACAACCAATGGGTTGATCTCGAGGTATGTGAATTGACAGTCAACGTAGACGGCGTATAATCGTGTAATGAAATCGACAAGAACGTTGTGCACTCCCTTTGGAACCTTCTTGAGGAGAGTTGCAGCGATCTCCTGATTCGATGGGTATTCTGAAAGATCGACTGGGATCAAGAGCTTCTCGGCCTTCTCATCAACATCTCCAACATCAACACCTCCCTCGTGCGTGAACAGAATCCAGTCACCCTGAGTAAGAGATAAATGTTAGCAAGTTTCATCGAAATTCAACAATCAAGAGATTGATGGTCCTTGAAGGAACAGTAGCAGGGGTTGGTAAAGCCAAAAGTGGAAGTGTTAACGGCGTAGAGTACTTCAGCGCGTTAACATCTCCGCCATCTGGCCAGACCACAACCCATGAGATAAAATCCAGCGCAACGTGCTACTGCCACGGTTACACCATTAAGCCTTAACCGCGGAGAAAGAGCCAGCATGCAGATGCAGGTACCCAAGATACCCGGAACCTAGCCTGCAATCTGGTTCTTTGCAATTGACCTCTAGCTCTTCCGCTCGCCCGGGACCTTTACCGAAACGCGAATGATAGCCGTGCAGCAGCAACAAAAGGTCGTGGGAGCCCACCCAGGTACACATTTTCCCACTTGGGATATATTTTCTGACCAAAAACCAAACCTTCGCAAAAGACTTGATTTTGGGTTTTGTATTTGAACCCCGAAATTGAGTTGGGTTTCCGCCACAGATTTTCCGCCACGGCTTTGAAATCGACGATACGAAGGGGAAAGTGGTGTCACGTACCTCTCTCTGGGAGTTGATATTGATGTAGTACTCGGTTCCGTCTGGGTGAGGTACGAAAGGTTCAACCAAGAACTGTCGCAGAACACCAACCACGGTCTCAACCTTTTGCTCCTTTCCAGCACGAGCAGCGATCCAAGCCTTTGCCTCCGGCCATGTCTTGTTCAAAGCCAAAAGACCGCTCTTTCCACGGCGCTTGATCAATTGATCTGGCTTAGCAACGAACTTGGCACCTGGGACGAGAAGCCATGGGTATGAGACCTCCGCCTGGTCGAGAATTGCAGCAACCTCTGCATCTTCTGGAAAGTATAGGGATGCGAGCTTTGAAGGGGCGTTGTGTGTGGCCGATTTTGGGAGGGGAGAAGGCTTGATGACAGGCGCTCTGGTGAGATGATAGTTGAGGATGGCCTTTCCATCAGCTTCGAGGATTGATTTGGCGGCCATTTCGAGGTAATGTGATGAGGATTTACTGAACGAGGTCCAATGTTAGCTTTCCGTCCTTCGATGGGTGGTTGTTCGATATGATTATCTAGTCTCGGGAACTTTAAAAGACGGGCAGGTTGGGGATCTGGGGCTTGTTGGGTTGGAGGCAGTGGTATGTTCACACCTAGTGAAATGCTCAGGAAATTCCCAACGGACGATATTCGATTCAGACCTTCTTCGTCGACTTTCCAAGAGAAGCAACAGCACAGCAGTAGTCGAATTCTGTTCTGGCGAGACAATTGACGAGGTTGGGAAGAAATGGAAAATGATGCGAGGGGTGAACTGGGGAGGAAAAAGTTCCCAAGACTAAGAAAGGGCACACATACCAAGGGGAACTTTTCTAAAAGCAAGGCGATCGGTTTAGGAAATGCACCGGTACTTCAACGAGTCTCGGGATAGTTGATGAGCTGGATGAGGAAAGAAGATTGGGGATGGAGAGAAGTTGGGTGCTTTTTTTTGGATTGGGGAGGGGAGCCAGTACAACAGCGGTCGAGCTGATGAATTGTCGAGACGAGGTGAGGGCTGCGAACCAAACTACGGACACCGAACGCACCTGCGCACCCGCACCGCACATCCCTCTACAATTTTGGGTGGTGGGCCACACGCTAACGAGTGAATTCCGGCGGGCCTCAACCCTCAACCCTCAACAGATGATCGGGGTGCGCTTGCTGCAGTGGTCGGCATTTCAGGGGTCGTCCTCCAAAAAGGAAGAAGGGAAAAGCGGCGTTGAAAAGAAGCGCTACTTGGAGCTATCACAGACTATTCCCCAACGTTGTGTCAACCAACCTGGGAATTAGTGAATTAGGGAAATAGGCTTGGTGGGAAGAAAAGATCTAATTGAGATCGATATCAACGCCAACCATTTCATCAAGTTGTCGTGGTGCGGGCATAGCCCAAAACTCCTGGTGCCGCTTTTATCTTCTGGAGCCATTGGGAAGGAGCTCCCAACCAGTGGGTGACGGTGTGCCTGCAGAAAGGACGTCCGGCCGTCGCTGCACACCGAATTTGTGGTGGCAGTCCCTACCACTCTCAGTCTCGCACACCTACACCTGACGCTCGGGTCTTCAACAAGATATTGCATTGGCTTCAAGTCTTCGTTCCCCGAACAAACTTCCCACACATCCCATCCACTCCCCTCCTATTCACTCATCCCCTCTCACCACATCTGCCCCTCTGGCTCTTCTCTCCTCCCTTTCCCGACTTGAGCATCAAATACTCTTGTCTCTGGCATTCCTCTCGCAGCTCAAACTAAATGTACGTTTGCTTTTCCTCCCTCTCCCTTGTCAGCTCACAACCTCTTTTTCTATCGACCCTTTATCTGAGTTCCTCAACCCGCGGGCATCCCTTCACCTTCACCTCAATTCGAATCCCAATTGCTAACCATCGCCCTCCTCCAGACCCGCCATCTCTTTCACATTTCTCACGATGCCTGCTGCCACCACAAATGGAAACGGGGCCACCCCGCCGGCTGCTGGCCTCTCTGCCAATGCCAACGACAACATTCGCCGATTTGCTGCCCCAAGTCGACCCTTGAGCCCCCGCGCTGAGCACACACTTTTCCACGACAAGACACGATGCTTCGTTTACGGTCTCCAGCCACGAGCTGTTCAGGGCATGTTGGATTTCGATTTCATCTGCAAGAGAAAGACTCCCTCGGTTGCCGGTATCATCTACACATTCGGAGGTCAATTCGTGAGCAAGATGTACTGGGGAACCAGTGAGACCTTACTCCCAGTTTACCAAGATGTAGAGAAGGCCATGTCCAAGCACAGCGACGTCGACACTGTTGTGAACTTTGCTTCCTCCCGCTCCGTCTACAGCTCTACCATGGAGCTTATGGAATTCCCTCAAATCAAGTCAATTGCCATTATTGCTGAAGGTGTTCCAGAGCGAGTAAGTAAAAGTCAAGATAATACCCAGAAAACTATCTAACAGGCTTATAGCGTGCCCGTGAGATTCTTCACGTAGCCAAGAAGAAGGGAATCACCATCATTGGCCCTGCCACTGTTGGTGGAATCAAGCCTGGATCCTTCAAGATTGGTAACACTGGTGGTATGATGGACAACATTGTGGCTTCCAAGCTTTACCGCAAGGGATCCGTCGGATACGTTTCCAAGTCTGGTGGTATGTCCAACGAGCTCAACAACATCATTGCCAACACCACCGACGGTGTTTACGAGGGTGTTGCCATTGGTGGTGACCGATACCCAAGCACAACCTTCATCGACCATCTCCTACGATACGAGGCCGATCCAGAATGCAAGATCTTGCTCCTTTTGGGAGAAGTTGGAGGTGTCGAGGAATACCGGGTGATTGAGGCTGTCAAATCCGGAAAGATCACCAAGCCAATTGTCGCATGGGCTATTGGAACTTGCGCAAGCATGTTCAAGACTGAGGTTCAATTCGGACACGCTGGATCTTTCGCCAACTCCCAACTCGAAACCGCTGCTACCAAGAACAAGACCATGAAGGACGCAGGCTTCTTCGTCCCAGATACCTTCGAGGACATGCCGGCTCTTCTCGCCCAAGTTTACCAAAAGCTTGTCAAGCAGGGTGCCATCGTCCCACAACCCGAGCCAATTGTCCCAAAGATCCCAATTGATTACTCATGGGCTCAGGAACTTGGCTTGATCAGAAAACCAGCTGCCTTCATCTCAACCATTTCTGATGATCGTGGGCAAGAGCTTTTGTACGCCGGTATGCCAATCTCAGATGTCTTCAAGGAGGATATCGGAATTGGAGGTGTCATGTCTCTCTTGTGGTTCCGTCGTCGTCTCCCAGACTACGCCAGCAAATTCCTCGAGATGGTTCTTATGTTGACTGCCGATCACGGACCAGCTGTGTCTGGCGCCATGAACACCATCATCACCACCAGAGCAGGAAAGGATTTGATCAGTGCTCTTGTCAGTGGTCTCTTGACCATCGGATCCAGATTCGGTGGTGCTCTTGATGGAGCTGCCGAGGAGTTCACAAAGGCTTTTGACAAGGGTCTCAGCCCCCGTGATTTCGTCGACTCTATGCGCAAGCAGAACAAGCTCATTCCAGGTATTGGCCACAAGGTCAAGTCCCGCAACAACCCAGATCTCCGTGTCGAGCTTGTCAAGGAGTTTGTCAAGAAGCGTTTCCCAAGCTGCAAGATGCTTGACTATGCTCTTGCTGTCGAGTCCGTCACCACTTCCAAGAAGGACAATTTGATCTTGAACGTAGATGGTGCCGTCGCTGTCTGCTTCGTTGATCTGATGCGTAACTGCGGTGCGTTCAGCGCTGAGGAGGCTGAGGACTACCTTCAGATGGGTGTCTTGAACGGTCTCTTCGTCTTGGGTCGCAGCATCGGTCTGATCGCACATTACCTCGATCAGAAGAGACTGCGCACTGGTCTCTACAGACATCCTTGGGATGATATCACCTATCTCCTCCCAAGCTTGTCAACTGGGGCACCGGGTGCTGAGGGGCGTGTTGAAGTTCAGATGTAGATTTGTTTTTCCATTTTTGAAGGTTGGGACTCGTGGCGTTAAATCTTTTATGCCGTGGAGCATTTGGTAGACCTGAAAATTACTATGGCACAAACAACTTAATTTGCTTGAGCCGACGGGGAAATGTTGCCGGGCCTATGTTACAATAGATGTTCACATAGCGAACAACGTATGAATTGCAAAGATCAATAATTTCACTTTTACTTGGTGAGAACTTTTGAATGTGTTGTTGATCCCTTGCCAACCAACGGAATAAATGGGTCGAATTGATGGAGGTTTGACCGAAAGCAACACAACTCACTCAATTCACAAGTCATTACTTGATTAATATCAAGATTGCTTCTATGCTGTTACCGGTAGTAGGTTACCAGAAAGTAGACGAGCCCAAGTTTCCACACCTAAATAACAAGCGGAGGAGGATTTACGAAAAGGAAGGAAGCCACGTGCCAGCTAAGAGAAGTTCCCAATGTTTCGACCGCGGGGTCGCTATTTACAGAAGGGCCCAGCATGGTTTTTTTCTCCAGCTTACGTGTAACGTACGTGTATTTTTGGCTCTTAAATATGTTACTAGCTTACTCGGTGGTATTTGAGGGCTTACTTGGTATTTGGGAGCTTACTTTGTAGTTAGTAGCTTACTCGGTATTTGGGAGCTTACTTAGTAGTTGGGAGCTTACCTCTAGGTTGATGGCTTACTGGTCAATTATTGATGGCTTACTACAACTCCTTTTGGGCCCGCAAACGTGATGCTTGGGTTACTCGATGTTTGGTAGCTTACTTGGTAATTAGTAGCTGACGTGCTATTTACTGGCTTACTAGTTTGATGGCTTACTCACAAGTCTAGCTTTTGGCCCCCAAAACATGGCTTACTCGTAGATCACTCGCGGTTTACTTGGTATTTGATGGCTTACTGGCTAACTCGAGTTAGTTGCGAGAAGGAAAGAGCAATCGACTTCCTGCCTGAGGCAACAATTCCTGTCTCGGAGATTAGATGCTCCTTCCCCCAATTTACGTGGTGCACAGAGCTCGCGATAGCTCTGCCCAGACCCGGGGGGCCCTTCATAATCTGCGCCTCTTGAACCTGTTTCCCCGCCACTCTTTTCCCTCAAACTTTACCAGTACACTCTTTTAGTCTTGTTTTTTTTGTTGTTCTCTCAGAGCAACCTACGTCTCTCGTTTTGCTTCCTCCCATCCTGTCGAAGTCCAGCCTGCTCCTGAAACAGTTATCGGAAGATCTTCTGCAAGGTTCTGTTGACGATTGGGTCCGATTTGCTCAGTCGTGATGTTTAGAAAATCGGTACGTCTTGCGCTCGTGGACTCGCGGGGTCCCCGCGAAACATTATGTTTGATTCCTTGAGGTTTATGCAGGTGCTATGTTAAACAAGAGGAGGATTGAAGGAATGGGTCGCGTTGACATTATATTCAATTTTCCCGGCGGCATTTTTGTACCGAAAGCTGACCCTCCGCGTTCTTGATAGCTTGCGCTCGTCGCGCTTTATGCGACATCGGTTCTTGCGGTTCAATCCCTCGTTATTAAAGGCTCGGACTTTGTCAATTCTGTTACGGGAAATCGATATCAGATTCTGGGCGTTGCGTATCAACCGGGGGGAGAGGCGGGGTATAAACCATCGAGTGGACAGGATGCTTTGAGTAATGGGACTGTTTGTTTGAGGGATGCTGCGCTGATGCAGAAGTTGGGTGAGTCTCTTTGGGAGGGGTGAGGGTGTGGACTTTGGAGTAAGGGCTAATGATGGGTTAATAGGTGTTAATGCTATTCGTGTGGTAAGAATACCCATCTCCTACCCGAAATACTCCTACTCTCGATCGAATTACAAATAAGCTGGCTCAATTGCATTTGGTGTTTGATTGCTGGGCTCTCTAGTGAGGCGTTGGATAAGAACCAGATCGCTCTGGGCGATCAATGGCACCAACCTACCCTTCTATATATTTCTGCCATCATACGAGGGAACTGCTTGAATAATGGACTAATTTTCTACAGTATAATGTCTCGCCTGACATCAACCACAACGAATGTGCCTCTATATTCAATGCTGTAAGTACACTCGTTGAACCAATTGGCCTCGGACTAACAAATGCAGGTCGGAATCTACATGCTTCTCGATGTCAATTCTCCTTACTCTGGCGAAAGCATCAACAGAGGCGATCCTTCTTCGAGCTACTCTTCTTCCTACCTAAATCGAACATTCGCTGTAGTAGAGGCTTTCAAGAATTATCCCAACACATTACTGTTCTTTGCTAGTAATGAGGTTATCAACGATGTTCCTAGCGGGAAAATCATTCCTCCTTATATGAGAGTGAGTTTTTACTTCCCCAATGATTGCCTTTTTTTGGTTCTAACATTCTTAGGCCGTAACCCGAGACCTTAAGAATTATATCGCAAAGCATTCTACTCGAAGCATTCCTGTTGGATACAGTGCTGCTGATGTAAGAGACAACCTTCTCGATACCTGGAACTATCTTCAATGCTCAACTACTGGTGATGCTTCTGATCCTTCCCGCGTCGACTTGTTTGCTCTCAATAGTTACTCTTGGTGTGGCGATTCTACGTACCAAACAAGTTCTTATGATAAGTTGGTTTCGGATTTCGCGAACACTAGTGTTCCGGTATTCTTTTCTGAATAGTAAGTAATGAATGATACCTGCCTAGTTTTCTTCGAAGCTATATACTTCTCAGGATATTCGTTTTCATCTGACTAACTTATTTCTACTTTAGTGGCTGCAATAAACCTTCCCCACGTGTGTTTACCGAAGTCCCCGTTTTGTACGGACCTTTGATGACCCCCGTTCTTTCCGGCGGGTTGGTCTATGAGTATTCACAGGAAAAGTCAGACTATGGTCTCGTTACCATCAACGATGATGGCTCTGTTCAACTTCGCGCAGACTTCGATTCGCTCCAGGGTCAATATAACAAACTCAACGTGACCGCGCTTCAAGGCGTCACAGCACAAAACACAACTATCGTCCCACCCAAATGCGCTTCTGGTTTAATCACCACAACCGACTTCTACAACAACTTTACTATCCCCTCCATCCCATCTGGAGCGCAGGATCTCATCGACAACGGAATTAAGACTTCAAATTCCGGAAAACTCGTACCTGTTACTAATACTAAAGTTACCTTGGGCGTCAAATCCTCCAGTGGAACTGCGATGGATTTGAGCATCACTGTGTTGGCTGATGACCAGAGTAACACGCCTACTGGACAGACTCCAGCTTCTTCTTCTTCTTCGGCTGGCACTCCTACTTCTTCGGCGACGCCTACGTCGACTAAGAAGAGTGGTGCTAGTAATGTTAAGGTTGCTAGTGGTGCTTTACTTGGTGTGGGGGTTTTGGCTGCTGTTTTGCTTTAGGAGGCAGAAGTTTTTTGAAGGAGAATTCATTTCGTGTGTATACTTTTTATTTCTTACGCCCTTGATGAGGTATGTTAGAGCTATGATGGTGGTCTTGCTTGGATAGCTGGTATACTTGTTTTTATGATTCTGCTGATGTTACTGGCTTGATCAAGCAGTATTACATGAATGAGGAGTATGATACGAGTAGATGATTGTAATTAGGCAGGCAATGTGTATAAATTCTCAAAACCAATTGAGTGCTGTTTTATTCTGAGTGAGACTAAGTAGAATCGATCTTCCTTGAGTAAGCCGAGTACTAAACCTAGCCATCTGCGCTCTTGAAATAAATGTTTTTGTTGTTTTACTATCCCCTTATCTTCCAATCATGGTTCTCCATGCACCCCGAATCCAAAACATTTTTCTAAGAGTTTGGAAAAAATCAGATGAGTGGAGTCTTACGAGAATACTTTGAACAATGAATATTTGCCATTTCGTAATTATTTTATACTACTTTGTAGGATTGTCTTGTATCTTTTGATGAATTTTAGTTTCTCAGGTGTATGAAGAAGAATAGTCATAAGAGGGTGTACAGCTATATTCAATACTCTGCAAATATAAAGGGATGTAAAAGCTACTTGATAAGCCTTGAGGTTCAAGCTTAGAAAAATGACGAGAGAACTTTCAACCCTCTTCATCCATTCCTCTTGCATACTACTGCCCGCCTACCTAAATTCTATGGAATCAATCAAACTTGTATGTCACTAGTATCTCGAAAGTCGAAGGGCTGGTGGTTTTTGGTGGTGTGCTCGAGTGGAATGGAAGTGTAGCTTTTTCTAACCTGTATAAGTTGGGGCGCTGGGTGAGACTGATGGTCGTTGGTAGGTACGGTAGGATGGGGTTTGTTTTTGGAAGGAAATGAATTGTGGAGGGAGAGTTCTTCGAGGACTGGTAAAGTATCAAGCAACTGTGAGAGAGAGAAGCTTCGAGTAATGGATTGACTGACAGGGTTGAGGGATGGTTGGAGCGAGTTTCTTCACT
Organism: Calycina herbarum; assembly: GCA_001414485.1. Lineage (NCBI taxonomy): Eukaryota > Fungi > Ascomycota > Leotiomycetes > Helotiales > Pezizellaceae > Calycina > Calycina herbarum. Next base: position 131,238 of record LLEY01000086.1, on the reverse strand, counting down.
GGGATGTGTTGGAGTTGATCGACTTGGGGATCACCTCTATACGCCGAAGACAAAAAGTGGATCTTGAAAACAGGCAAATATTTCAATGTTGCGTATGGATTTAGAAGCGCTATCATGGAGATAGATGAGTATTTGGTGTGCATTACTTGCATATAAATGGCATCTTGCAAGTACGAGAGTTTATGTAGGCGACGTATATCAATTCTCAACACCGAATATGTACTACTCTATTGCGAGTGAGACAAAGTAACCCCTCTGTGAAAATTAAATACAAGTCAGGCTCCCAACTTCCCTGTGAATTCCTCCATCTTACAAACACCCAGCATAATCATCAGAATCAGTCCCCCAATAATCAGATGGGTCATCAGAAAAATCAGAAAGAGTAGACTCCTTTGAAAGCTCGTCATATTTCTTCAAAGCGTCATCAAACTCCTTCCCAGCTTCCTCATATTCCTTCAAAACTTCTTCCGCATCCAGGAGTTCTTTGTCACAAGATCCACCATGTCGCTTCGTACAACGTTCATCCAAATACTCGGCTTTCCTCAACACACTACCATCACCGGCCTCCCAACTCCATTGCTGAACTCCCCAGTGCAAATCATCCTTCACTACCCTAAACGACACATTAATCCTTTTCGGGTCAACTCGTCCACCATCTTTGGCAAACGTCAAATCCTTCATCTTCCCCTCAACCCCTAGGAAATGAGATACCTCTACAATCAAGTTCTTCTCCTTTTCATCATCGCCTCCTTTGTAGTTCCAGTTATGTTTGCAAGGTTGGTTTTGGAATAGTCCTTTGAGGATAAGTAGGAGTTTTGGGCGCATGATCTTGTTTAGATGGACGGCGCGGAGGTTGGGGGCGTGGGAGGAGAGTTGGGAGAGGAGGTCGCGGATTTTGAAGAGGAGGTAGACGTCCCCCTTCATGTAGAGGGTTAGGGTTTGGAGGTTTGGGCTGCGAGGTGGAGGGGGGGTTGGATGTGGTTTGTTGTTGGGGTTGAGCCAGGGCGGAAGAGGAAGGTGAGAAATTTTAAGGTCGGGATTGCCCAACGGTGGTTGGTGAAGCTGGTGGGTTGTTGTTGTTAGCCTTGATTCAGTACTCTTACGGTTTGCTTGTGAGCATGAGAAGAAACTTACGCAAGATCAATCCCAAGATGCCGTACATTCTTAATCGCCAACTGTCGGTTTTCCAAACTCGAGAACTCCTCGCAATTGTTGATGTTGAAGTACAACGTCTTGTGCTTGTAAATGAGATACAGTGCTTCTTGGTACAAGACAGGATCACAACGAAGCGCAGCGAGTAGAGCTGGGGTTCGATAATTGGTGTGCTCATGGAAATGTTCCTTTTGGTTGAGGTGCTCATTTAGGCCTTGTTCGTCGAGGAGACAGAGTTCGAAGATTTGTTGACGTGTTTCGATAGGGAGGAAGTGGAGGGTTATGGTCGAGGTTGAAGCAGGGGGTTGTTGAGCTGACGTACTAGAGTCGGGTGGCATGCGAGAAGGTGGCAATTTAAGAACTACGATTAGGGAGTCTTTTTCAAGCCTGGGGGTGACCGATAGTAGCGCCATCTTGATGGGTAACGTGGGAGGATGTCTGCAATTTGTCTTGATAAGAGAAGGCAGAGTCGCTTCGTGGTCCAAATGAAGGAAGGTTGAAAAAACAAAAACACGACTTCACTTTTGGAGACGCTTTCGCAATTCAAGGCCAAAAGCTGAGAAATTAAAAGCCAAAGCGCGCTAGCACGAAGCTAGTGCGACATCAAGTTCACCAAGGTAGATAGTCCCCTCCTGCGTCCTCGTCCCCATTCGCTTAACAAAAAAAGATAGATAACCTCAACAACGCCCAAAAAACCATACAAAAAAATAGCAAAAAATCAACAATCCCGAAGGAAAGAATCCATGATGGAAAAGCCCTCTAGCCGTTCTAGAACTTTTGTACTTTAGGATCTTTCACTCTGCAGCTAGCTCGCGGGTTCATAGAACATTAATGCTGATCAGCACCGCCTCGGCGGTGTGTCCTACCCCTACGCCATTCCGTATGCTTGATTGGACAAATGAATTGGGAATACCCATCTTATTTGGATACTTGAATAAAGCTTTGGGAGGGGGTGGGGTGGAGCTTTTGGTGCCGAGGATTTCGAAGTCTCCACTTTTTCTAAGCGAATGGGATATTGGATTCACCACAGCGTAGTGAGAACTGAAGAGAATGCTGAGAAAGGTATCATGACTGGTAGGTGTGTGTTTTTGTGTTAACCACTTCTTTGCCAGCGCGCAACCAAAAATATCGCGTCAACCCTGAGCAGTGCGAAGCCTCGTGACATGCGGAATGGGATGGCTAGCCTTACATTTGGCTATACACTAAAGCTCAGCTGGAGAGATACTTGGGAAGAGTTTCACTGCAAATGCTCTCTACCTGTGACTTGGGGTATGGATCAGCTTTGGGAGTATTGTTATTGGAAGTAGCCAAGTCTACTCAGTTTACCTCGCAATAAGTCAGAGAGGAGATAGGATAAGGAAATTAGAGGAGTATACCTAGTCATTTTGCATCACAACCAGTGCTCAGCCTCGGCGCCCAAACTTAACACCCACAACGAAATGATAATTTCGGTCTTACTGTCTAAGTAAAGTTAGCAGAAGTAAATTTCCCCTTTACAGGTTGGCCACAACAAGACATGCCCCGGGTACTTAGTTGCAAAACAAAGAACCGTTAATGCGAATTTTTTTTTTTTGGGAACAACAATGACTACAATAAGCCTTTGTTACTACTCTGAGGAAAAAGTTCTCAAGTACTATAGCCGCCTTTGTTTTGGCCACCAATTCATTTCTTTCAGCCAACCCTTTCCCATACAAATTTGCGAAGGGAGCGACAAAACTCATAGCTGTTCTCTTAGTAGCTGCAAGTCTTTGCAGTTGAATAAAGAATTTAACATCAACACAGTGGTAGTTAGAACAATTAGTAGAAGTATTGAACAATAATGTAGAAAGTACTATAAGGCGTCATCCCACACCCCGTCTCCTCATCTCTCGCTCAAGGAAACTACTCGACACTAGCTAGCTTATATCTATTTATACTTACCAAGAAACACTCAAGATGTCACAACTAACGCAAGTCATAAGATTTTCTGATCTCCCTGGCGAGATTAGAAACATGATTTGGAGCGTAGCAGAGGACCATCGGACCGAACGTATTATCACAATAGCTGCTAAAAATAGCGGTATGCGCACGTTGTGGCCTTACGTAGATGGTCTCTGGTTCACCGTATCAGTAAGCTGCGGACCCACACTCTTACAGGTAAACCGAGAGTCTCGTTCTCAACTTCTTTCGCGATATGTCCGTCCTTTTTCGCCAATACTATGCTTTCCTCCTGCGCCGATCGGATCTACTCCGGCTGGTATATTAAGAAAGACTGCTGGAATTTCTACCAATGATGTTCTAATCAATCCTGGAAAAGATATTTTGTATCTCAAAATTTCAGGTCAAATTCCTGGAGATCCTCGTGTTGTAGAAAGTGCATTTGGCCAAAACTTAACTGAGGTAACAGCAGAGCTAGGAAATGTCGCTGTGGAACATCAACTCGACGTGCAAGCCTTACTTAGTGGAGACAAGACTTTTCTTCCAAACCTTGAACATGTCTACTTAATAGACTCTGGGATGAAGCCGTTGATGGAAAGAAAGGGTTGTCGTATAGCGGGTTTCTCATTAACCGCTCCGGGTGTTCCTGAGAGAATAGACACTAATGGATGATGCTGATCGACCATTAGTATCACTCCCACAGTTCAGCTCATACGATGCTCAGCCAAACTTTCTCGTTCAAGGGAATGGTATTCTAGGTGAAGTACTCTTTTCGCGACGGGGTATAACTTTGTCTAGTGAAGAGGTTTTCGATATCTTGAATCCAGGTCTTGAACGGTCCTTGGAATTGTAGGTACTTACTTAAATAGACTATAAACGAGGTCACGCGATCCGCCTCGATGCTATTCACTATTGAATATCCCGACACTGTTAACTTTTAGAAGAGAACCTGGAAGGTCTCACTAGCTCTGATAACATTGGTATTAGCGTCTACACATCTGCCCGGTAGGCCCCCCTGCCCCCCAAAATTATTTAACTCAAATAAAAAAATTAACCAACTTATAAACTCGCTTACTTTGCCAAAACCTTGGATTTGTGCTCGAGTGACTACAGAACAGATGAGAAATGTCTCATATTTTCTTCTTGCGTGGCTGAATTGGCAACTTAAACCAACTTCTCCCTTCAATACTATGTGCTCGTGGCTACCCGTTACAATTATTACCATTGTACTGAATGCCCCGTTTCAAAAACCGAAAAGTCGAGTAAACGAATAAATCGTCCTCAACAGGGTATAACTTAATCAAACAACTCAGAATACATCCCTCCCTACCCCATATATTCAAGGTAACTTTCCACAACAATATCCACGCTACTTTTCTGATCGAAAACCCGAAACAACCAGAGCTCAAAGCCCCAGTATCACTGGAAGACAATCTCCAACTTCCCACTCCACTTCCCCTTGTTCTCAACTCGATAAGCCTTCAAGGCATCCACCACATCCAACAACTCCTCTCTCGGCTCAAACTTCATAACCTTCTCCTTCTCCTTCTCTTTTCCCTTATCCCTACTTCTCTCCCTTTCATTCTCAAAGAATGAAAAATCTCCCACAGACTCCGCCAAAAACCTCTCCGCATCCTCATCCCCAGTCGCCGCTGAAAAGCTCCCGCTGGCTCGAAGATCTGGACGAATAAACTCTAATCTCAACCTTCTCAAACTAGGAAGTATCTGCGGAGCACGACGACTCCTAACCATTTCCTCCTTGGCTTTGGTAAGAAAGGCTTCTTGCTCCGCGCAAGCATCTAAAAATTTGACGAGCTGCTTGATGGTAGGACCGTATGACATCTTTGGGATATCAGTGAGCGTTAGATGATGAATCCCATGGTTGTGGGAGGGTAGAAAGGGCCCCTTCGTATTTAATTGAATGAGAGATAGTTCTGCATGATGAAGATGCTCTTTTCGGTAACCATTCGAGGACTCGGAGGGAAGGATTGTTGGGATGGTGGTTACTATGGAGTGGTGGACGCGAAGTACCTTCAAACGACATCCGTATTCGTATTTTAGTGGTTTAGAAGCCACCATTCCCAGTACAATAGTATAAGGGAGACGAAGTTCTGGTGGTGGCGTCATTTGGATAGCTCCGATATCAAGAAGCAACAGTCGATTTTGATAAAGAAGGGTATTTGCACCGTATGATGAGAGTTTATTGCCGGAAATATAGAGGTGTGTGAGGCCTGTTGGTTGGTTTAGACCATCATTTGGGTCGAGAACCGGTTTCGTCTGGAGGAGGTTGCCAGTTGCTGCTAGGTAGTTCATTACCCCTTTGAGATCATCCGGTCTATCCTTTGCGAGAAATGAGCCAAATTGGGAGTGTGTGTCTACAGTCCAGTGTCTCTTGTACTCTGGTGGGTGCTCAAATAATCGTTCATCGTTGGAGCCGGGTTCGAGGGAGTCTGGGAGGGGGGTTTCTTCCTTGAAGGAGGCTATGAGGAGGTACTCAACAGATCTATCTGTGAGGAAATTATCTCGGATATCTATTTTAGAGTTAGCTTCTGCCTTTTTTTTAATGAAATATAGAAGAAAATATAAGAAATCTAGCCAAGATGAAAGGTGTTGAGATAATCAAGGAATAAACGTCGCGAATACCCGATATATGTTTGTAATGAGAGTCGAAAATCCATAGTGTTCTATGGAGTTAGAAGAATTGGATTGAAAACAAGAAGTCTAGAAGAATGAGCACTCTCAAAAACTCGCAACTTCGTTCGCCTATTTTTTTTGTTCAAGGTTGTCTAGAAAAATGGAATTGTGAATAGATACAGGATGACTTTTTAAGCGTCTCAAAACCTCTCAAGAAACTTTGTTGTTCGAGAATCCGAGAAAAATAGAATTAAAGAAAGGGATATACGACGAAAGAAAATTCTTAAATTATCGGAATATCTTTCCATAGAAATAGTGATCTGAAATATTTTAGAAAAACGAATAATATAAAGTAACTTAAGATAATTAGACACTATTTAGTTCTAGTAGCTTCGTTTGTTTTAAGTTTTTCTGCAAAAGAATTTGAACAATCAAATCAATAATAGGTATTTGCAATTATAAGATATTCTTTGATCTTCGTAAAATCTGTCAAATAAAATCATTCTCCGAGATATTTCGAAGAATAAAATTATTAACAAGACTTTACGACGATCAAACTTTTCTATTCTCTCGTAACTTTGTTCGCTGAAAGGAAGTTTTCAAATCATTTAGGAGAACACAATGAAGTAAAGAAGTTCACGAGAAGAAGGGGTTTTAAGAGTCTTGTAACTTCATTCGCTCAAAAGGATTCTCTCAACTCTTTATAATAATAAAATGAAAATGAGAGGTTTGCGACGACACAAGCTTTTCAAAATCTCGTAAGTTCATTTACTTAAAGAAACTCCTCGAAACTTTCAGAAGAACGAAGTCATGAACAATGAATTACGACGAATGATAAATTTTTGAACTCCTGTAACTTTGTCCATCTAAAATCGTTTCCCGAAACCTTGTACAAAAATATAATTTCAGAGTAATACAACAGACGAACAACGATAGACGCTGGACTTGAAATGGCAAAAAAATCAGAAGAAAAAACCATAAGAAAACATCAAATCTTACCTAAACTCCACAACTTCCTATCCGTATTAAATACAAGAGGAGGAAGGAGATTATCCGTGAGCCTCAACGCTCGCATCTTCAACACGCGCAAAAAGCGAAAGCTATGCGCATTAAATGCCATCCCAAAGTTCTCTGATCTCGCGGTGTACGACATATCAAGATACACAAGGTGAGGGAACTCTTTGAGCCAATTTGGATCAAGCTCATGCATTCCATGGGTGCTAATAGCTAGTATCTTCTTGAATTCTCGAGAAGGGACGTTGTAGAATGCAAATGGAGGCCTATACTCTTCCATCTTGAGACCTTCGAAGATTACGAATCGGATGCTAGGGAGGTGGGCGAAGGTTTTGCATATGAATTGAGTTGTGAGAAGGTATTCGTATTCGCCGTATTGGCGTTGATTATGGATCAAGTGGCGGAGGGAGAGAATTGGTCGGAAGTCTAACGTGGTTATTAAGTTACAAGTTCTTTCTGGGTTCCCTCTTGCAAGAACGGGTAGACGGGCTAAGAATTGGTACACATTTCCTGTTTGAAAAGTAAGTTTTGAGATAACGTGTAAAGGAGTTGGGAGGACTAACTGAAGGGATTGCCATTTCTAGCCATAACGCGAACAGGATCTGCCCAGATCAAAGGGCTGAATGCATTGTGCCATTCCTTGTTTACGCGTACACAAACAAGCAAATCGGAAGTGTCCAGATAGCTTGAGATAAGGAGGAGTATGCCTGGGCCTTCAACTGCCTGTTTATAGGATGGTAGGTTTGCCATTTTCGATTGCGCCAGATGAGGAGTTGCGACAAACAAAGAAGAACCAAGAAGATTAGTGAGTACAGCGTGATTTTTTGATGTTGTGCAGCTTCCAGATGGGTTGGGTGAGGTTTGTTGATACCACTGAAATGGTCCGAGCTCGCGCCGGTTGCTAGAACACCAAGTTCAAATGTAGATAGATTGATTTAGAGTAGTCAAGTCTTTCAAAAAGTCGTCTCTGACGCGTCCTTTTTTGTTGCTACAGCCCTGAAAGCTGCAGCCAGCTTATTATTTTGACAACGACGATGACACAAGTTCAGCTGTGTGGCAGTGAATGCTTAAGTCTTGCGACAGTGCCTTCTGGCATTGACAGGTTTCCAGAATATATTGGATGCTTTGAGTTGGGCACTGAAGCTAACAATAATCAGGAATAAGCACTCTTGACTTGAAATATCAAAGAGGCTTCAACTCGAATATGTCTGGCTGGTCCGCCTCGAACCCCCATTTTGCGAACCAGAAGAAGATACACAGGAACGAATTTTGAGACAAGTTGTTATTCGGTCTGCCCTTCAGCGATTCGATGGAACCCGCCCATGAGTTTCCGCTGCAATAAATCAGCTACGCTTCTCTCTCTCATTGCCTGCGCTCGAGTGCAGCATATACTACGCGGCAGCTATCCAAGATATTGAGCATTGCAATGGCTGGAACCGGAATAGCAACAGTGGCAGTACACTAGAGCAATACTAGATTTACTAGAGTTGCCTCATCCAAAAACACCACACAATTTGCCACTTGGCACACCTTGGAATATGGGAGAGCTTCCCGTTGAAATCACGAACTCTTTGGGGGAAGCCTCGACTACTGGCCTTTTGGAGGGGCAGTCTAGATATAGGAAACATCATTACTCATGAGCAGATTTTCTAGGATTTGGTGTTGTCAAATGCCCTCCTCCCAGCTGCCGGCCGGCCAACCTTCTGGTGGCAAAGTATCTCTTTTTGTTATCGTTTTTATTTTGAAACCTCGGACGGGCAACTATACGTAAATGAAGTTGGGGCTGCAGTATAGAAGATATGTGATACCAGAAATCAAAGAGTTGAAGCTTGAGGATGTCGTCGTCGTCGGGTTCCTAAGCGCCGACCCTGGTGTATTCTAGCCCAATTAAAAGGGGGGTTTCATTCGGACTTGGTCTCTTTTAGGATTTCCCGATAATTTACCGCAAGCTGATCTGATCCCCAACATCCAACATCATCAATATTTCCTTCCACGAACGAAGTGAACTGTTGGTCTTCGGTTTGACGGCGGTTCCGTTACTCTTTTGCCGCAATACCAACAGTATTTTGATTCTCAGAATAATCTCGGCCAACCTTACTCAGCCCTTCAACGTTGATCTACCTTCTGCATTTGCATATGCATCCGCGGCTAAGCAGGTCCCAACACCAAATGCAGGTCTCCGACGCTCTCTGCAAGGTCAGCATGGCAATGTCTCATGAAGAAGCATACGGGTAACGATTCCAACTGCCTGAAGCCAACGAGGAAGTACCATGACGCAAACCTGAGTTTCTGAACCGGAACCCGGTACTGGAGCTGGGTGAAGGTCACTTGTCACTCTGGGCAAGTCCAGGTCTGGTGAAATAGGAGAATGCAAAGCAAGTGAGTGTCAATATGGTGGCAACTGAATATTCTTTTATTAACTCTATCAGCTATGCTAAGAGATGCAAACCTCAAATCCTCCCCGTGAAGGAGTGACTAGCTTTGGTAGAATACACGCCTGAGCGATTCTTCTAATTCCTTTACACTTTTTCAATGACCGTGTTATATTCCTTCAAGATTTTCTTTCATCGCGGAGAACTTCGAAATCCGAAACCCTAACTATACCAATCCCGTTTCCCAAAAATCAAAAAGAAAAAGACAAAGCAGCCTACCAGAGGACTTCGAGCTAGTACTCGATGTTCACCAGGGCCAAAATATTCACCATTTCCACCTCGTTTTACAAAAAAATGGGTTCCAATTAATACAACCGAAGAAGGAAAGGATGAACGAAAGAATAAATGTGTCGGCGTTGGATCGGCCGGTCGTGCTCCACGATTCGGAGCATTCGAGTGGTCGAATGAAAAGAAGGTCTTTGTCGAACTTGTCATCTACAATCGTCCCCCCATAACATACCATCATTAACAATATTTATCAAAACATCAAACGCGTTGCACATTCCACACGACGAGAGAAGACGCCTCGAATCATACGATCGGTAACGGCAAAGTACCCAGACTGAGGTTGCCTAATGAGACAGAGATACAGCAACAACACAAGAACAAAGGCATTTATGTGGTTTATCCATCGTATACGACTGCTCTTGGTTTCCTTGTTTTGCTCTTTGATTCCAATTCGAGAAGATATGCTGCCGCTCCTTCGTAGTACTCGGTCCGCGAGGCTTTGCCCTTGGGCTTGGTGTGGATTGTGACATGTTGCTTCAAGTTGTCGGAACGATTGAACGGCTTAAGACAAAAAGGACATGGGAAATTGTCGTTTTTGTAATGCGTTCTCTGGTGTCGTCGAAGATGCTCCTTTCTTTGAAACTTCTTCGCACATCCGATATAATCACAAGGAAAGGCAGCACATTTTTGTATGCCGATATTGTCGTTGAGGATGCAGTCCCCCTTGGAATCGCGGCTTTTCTTTCGTCGGGAAAGGCGAGATGAGTTGGGATTTTGAAGTCTGGGTGGGCTGGGCAGAGACTGTACGCGGTGCAAAGCCAAGGAGCTGGGCAGGGCTTCCCCAAAAAGTGGCTGTCTGCTGAGGCATGATGGCTTCGATGGGGTTGTTGAAGCGGACCTAGGTTCTTTATATACTGATGGGACGAAATAAGTCATATTTCCAGCCATGCTACTCATTGGTGAGCCCCCAAGCTGGAAGTCGGAGCTAAAGTCTGAACATGGGCTGTCGTATTGGAGGTCGAAGTGCATGGAGTTGACTGCACGTACTGGAGACTGGACATCAAAGGCATCGATGAAAGTTGTTTGTGATGGAATCACAAAGTCTGTTTCTGTTGGAGATACCTCGGATCCGGAGTGTGGTGAACAAAGATCCATTTCCAGCGACGGAGTTGCACTGGGAAGGCCATTACAGCTCATGAATTCGTTGATACGGCCATTGTATCCCGGGAAACTGCCGAATGAGAAATTGTTCTGATCTGGCATAGGTTTCGTCTCATCGGGGAATGCAATCGGTGCATGGAACATTTCATCGGCCATCGACGTTGAAGAAAAATCGGAACCGTTGCCATATCTCTCTGGTGTGTAAAATGATCCGGACGAAGACAAGTAACTTCCCTCAACCTTGACATAGTCTGAAGATGCTCTGGGTGTTGAATTGGGGGTTTCTATAATGTCCCACGAGGACGAGGTGTCTGAAGAAAATGACGATCTCATCGATTGGCAACCTGGCGGGGAAGCACAGGCTGATGAAGATTGATCGGCAAACATATCGGTATGGAGTAAATGGGTTTGTATGCTGGGATAAGATTCTAGTCTGTCTTGTTAGCTGCAAATTCTCGAGTACATCATGGAAGGTTACCAACAATATGTCTTGTTTTCGTATAGAGATATGTGGGTTGAGAGAGCGGAAAGGACTGATGATGGTTCTGTTGACCTTGGAATGAGTGAATGGTCCTCAAGAGACTTATGGATACACGGAAAGGGAGAATTCTCCTGCCATTTATCACTAGGAAAGGAAGAGATCAAGACCAGGACAACCTAAGATATTGCTCCATCAAAGGTGTCACTGGAACAAGGAGAGAAGTATCGAGACGGGACTCACGGGGGAATACTGAATTATTGAGTAGTGAGGGACGGATGAGTCGCGTTTGTGAGTCGCGTTGATAAGCGGATAGTTTGTGGGAGGAATGTTGGATAGGCGAGGGATAGGCGAAGAACAGAGTCCTCAGATTTCTGGAACCGGAGACGAGGGCGGCATTCTACATCGATATCAGTCTCCGCAAGTAGGTACGTACTGTCGAGAAGTCCTACCAACTCTATTTCCCCATTCCCGAGAAAATCCAACGGCGGCTTTAGCACAAGGGCCCCTTGACGCTTACCCCAACTTTACCAAGTGGTAAAAATGTATCGAACAAGGAGAAGATGTATGTTATTCTGGGCGTCTTGTGAGCCTTGCAGATTCTCTCACCCCTTGAAAAGGGCGAGTAGGCCCCTCTTTAACGAGAAGCAGCGAACCTGCATTTCTAACAGCATAACTAACGCAGGTTGGACCAAGCCTCAATTTTCACATTTCAGGCCCGTAAAAAGGAAAGACTTCATTGTGACAGCGTTGGAGGTGGCAAGCAACAAGAGGAGCTGTGTGGCTCTTCGTACCAAGATCTCAGTCGCGCCACTTTTCTGCTAGCGTAGTACAATATGATGAATGCCTGGACTTTTCGGGAGATCGACAATGTCTGATAAACATAGCACATACATTCCTAGCTTAAGATCTCAAAAAGTCCGAAGGAATGGGGCAAATGGTACTGGAATGACAACCCGTCTCATCGTATATCGAAACTCGCCGAGACACTCTCAGCATTACACCTGCATCGGAAATCGAGGGGAGGTTGTCCCATTGGATATGGTGTGGGTCAAGTGGAATCTGCCTCGACATCATATATCCTCACCCCTTTTCTTTACACCATTTTCTCATCGCCACATAACTTGCAATCAATGACTGGCACTTAGAGCTATCACAGAGCATTAGCGTCAACTCCTCTGGTCATTCATCAACACTGTAGCAGTTATCCCTTCGCTGGTTTCTATTCTGGATACTTTTTCCATTGATTTTGAGAGCCACCAATATTAGACTTTATCGGTTCTATTGTCTCAAGTACTAGGAAAATCTGGCGTTTGTGGCTGTAGACCTGCGCCTTCAGCTGCTTTTATTCCGCTGGTAGGAAAGACAGCAAGAATGGACTTGATCGAGTTACTTCGGTCCTACTATGGTCGCGTTTATCCCAACCAGTGAGTGCCGAGAGTCACTCGGAAAATGGTCAAAAGATTCGCGCTTGTATGGACCCAACAGCCCATAAGTTCATAGTTGGTCAATTCACGCGGCAGAAAACAATTCATTGTTCTCGAGGGAAAGAGGGTTGCTTCGTTTCCCATAATTCGCATGTTTTCAACCTATCACATATCAGAATCGGGACTGCCCAATGGGGACTCAATACCCCTCATCCCTCTCTTGGGTGCAGCGCCACCAAAGACCAACAGCTCCTGATTGAGTGTACCCTTCGCGGGCTCTCACGAGTGAGATAAAATCCTCCTGCTAGCGCCGCTGGCCTCAAATATTCGGTTCCCACCTTTTTTCTTTGGAAAGGTGTTGCAAGGTCTCGGACCCGAGGAATCCCCGCTCATTGCATTTTGACGCTTCCCGCTTCTGACGCTGTCAAGCGAAAAGCACTACGCGAGTATTATTTTTGGACCGGCCTGCTGAACTCACGGTCGGGGGGCCATGGGTTATGCTATCCTTGAATTACTTTTCTTTCCTCTGCCGTTCATTCCATGTCCATATCCATTTCGTGCATGCATGCAGTAGCGTCATGTTCTCGCTACCCAAAGCATCTTAGTACTCTTTCTCTCGGTTCTCCTTCAACCGTACACTATGTTCGGCACACCGAGGACTTATCCGACACGGAGTTTCCTCCGCTACACTCGGCTTCGTTCTGCTAGCTTCAAAATTCCCCTCTGACCATTTCTATGATGCTCTATCCAACACTTTCCAGGTCAATTTACCAATTGTTACGCCGGGCGTCATGTTTGTAATCCTATGTTAGAGATAATGAAAATCGTTTGTTGGTGCCAACCAAGTCGATGGTGCCATGGTGTTGTGTTGCCGTTTTTCTCACAACGTTGGGTGCACTGCATGTTATGGAGTCCCAAGATTCCGGTCGCTACGACACCAATGAATAGCGATGAACAGTTCGGCCGAGAGGCAGCAACAATATCTATCTAAACCAATCTCTCGCCTCGAAACCTTTGACATGGACACATCTTGGAACTTGACCGCTGCAAGCTGCCGTAAAGAGTCCCGGGGAAGTTCCCGACCCCACCTTCATCCTCTTGTCGGCCGTCACGCAAGCATTTACCAATGGAATTGCTAGCTCTGGTACAGTAACTTGGGTTGTGTTCATCTATTCTGATCTTTCATTCGCCTTCTTTAGCAGCCGTCGCAACCCACAATCCGGGGATTGCTCCTACAGGATCTCATCCAAACTCTCGGAATTCTCTTGCAGAAAAAGAACGAGATTGGAACCCTATATTGCCAATCAAAATATTCTGTAGACATCAAGGATACATTCAAGGATCGTGAAGGCAATGAACTACGTTGGGAGAAACAATAGGACCATCGCTTAAATCCGGTTGCTAAGCATAGCGTTCCATTGCTGGCGTTTTCATATCGAAGTCATCCGGTTTATATAGGAGTATGTGACACTCTTAATCACAAAAGTCGAATTTCATATTGTACATTTACCATATGCTTATTTGACCGTTTACTTGCCACTTGCCACAAAACCTTTTAATCCCAAACTTCCCCCAAAAGTTTCCGTTACCTCTCAATATGTGTTTCCATATGGTATACACATGCCATCAATACAGCAGGACCGTACTAGACGAACCAGATCCGATTAAATATGCTATACACCGTAGCGGCAGTAGACGTTAGAATAATGTATAGGAATTACCTAAGAGTCAGGGAGGTTGCATAATTCAACAAGAGCGGAGGCAGATTGGTGTAAAAGGTGTAAGAAGAAGAAGTCATCGGAAAACAAGTCGTCAAGACACACAAAGCCTCTTCCCGACGATGATGATGACAAATGGAGGTAATGAAGCTATGCTTTACATTCTTAAATCATTTTCTAATCATTTTCTTCCACAGAAAGGGAGGAAAGCGCGATAGGCATGGTAAAGGCGGAGGTGGCTCTACCACGGTGTAGTGGAGACATCTCGCCATCCTCACAACATATTGTCCCTGTTTCGATCCGAGAATTAAAGTCCTCGTCCTCTCTCCAACCTACACCAAGGAAATATAAACACGACGTCAACACTCGAGCTTATATTCAGCCTCATGTCGTTCCTGACGCGTAACGTTGAACACAGATTATGCGCCTTTCCGTCCACGCATTATCATTGGAAACTTTATTTCGACAACCGATCCGTCCCCGAGCGTGGCACGTTGACTCCCACGTCTTGTCAGTCCAGCCCTTGACAAAAGTTCCAATAATCCCACGGTGTAACACACTACATCGACTCGACGACGACCAGTTGGAAATTCTTCAGACACATTCTTTGGAAGCGAAGGTACACAACATATGTTTCATCCTGAATCATGGAACTCATGTTGTCGATCCGGACCTTGAAATATGGTTGTGTTGTGACCAGGATCGGTGATCGGTGGATTTCTCCTTCTCGATGGTCTTTAGTATATCTCCGATCTTACGCTTCTCTTTCTTTTCTCTCGGGTCATAAAAATACGGCTGGGATGTTGTGGGTTTCTGCCTAATGATTACTGTAGGATTTTCACGATGGAATGAATGTATGATGTGATGGACGGTTCAAATTGAAGCTCTAACCTAGTTTTCGACTATACAATACTTGGCTCATGTACCTATCTATCCAGCCTTCAGCCTATGTCTGACTTGACTCAAAAACCCCAACCAATGACCAATTGATACCATGAACCATTCTAGACCTCAAATCCACTCCCGCATATTTGAGGATTAAAAAAGAAACGGCTAGCAAAACTCAATATACGAGCGTCTCAAGGGTACCTACATACTTACATGGTGAGTACGGCAAGTTCCAACTTCCTCAGCCCTTGGTGTACTAACTTCAAATCCCGACCTGCACGTACTTTAGTAAGCTTGGATAACGCCATAAGCAAGGTTCTGAACATCACAACCTTCATTATGTTCGAAGGGGTTTCCCTGTTCGGAAATTCCCGAGTTTTTCCAGAATTCCAACTTCCTATTTCCGACTCCCGAGATCAAATCTTGAACGACGTTGCACAAAACAAACCTCGCACGAAAATATTTCCATAGAAACCCTACTCTCGTAAAATAAAACCACATTAGCGGATTATAGCATTTTGCTCTGGAAGTCGAGTATGATGACGAACTATTTGGTGCAGGGCAAGGTAAGAAAACGCGAATCCCCACATGATGAACGCCTACTGTTACACAAGGAGAAACCAACCTACCAACCACATTGCGTAACACAACAACTTCCATTCCACTGAACGTCAGACGCTAGTGATCCTACCCTACCTTTTACACAAACCCCCGCCCGTCAGCCTGACAGGGGAAACACACGGCCATTAAAGCCCTACCCGCGCACACTGTGAGAGGCCCGGATATGTGAGCCGACCCTTCACAGCCCTCTATTTTACCCAGAATCCCAGCCAGACGCAGGAAGAGAATATGAGAGTAGAAAAAGAGAAAACCATCCAAGTACTGGGTAACCAATCCCAATCTTCTTCCACACAGCAATTCCTCAGGAGCACACCTCTGTATCATTTTCCCATCCATTCCCTCACACCCTTAGAATTCCCACCTAACTCTTTTGATCTCCTCCCGCATATCACGTACGCCAAAGCACATATGCCAAGTACATCTGAGTTCAATCGATCGGCAACCACACACACAAAACGAAACCCACCTTGACGCCTTCCGCATACCGAGTGACTTTAGTCCTCTTTTTGCAAGGACCAAGGTGGGGAAGTAGATGCTGACTGCCGGGACTAGAATCTCAAAATCCACCTCCCTTCATGAAGCTAATCTCACAGGGTCGCAAAGAAAATCACATTCCCCGAAGCCCCAAGGGTCAAAACAACTTTTCCCACTACTCCACACTTCGTAGACGAACCGGTAACCATGAACAACCCGTTGATATATCAAACCTAAACCTACACCATTACTAACCTATCATCCCCCCCCCGCAGCTGAGTGACAAAAATAAGAATTGCGACATACATCTCGCTTGTGCCGCTTCAGATGAACCATATTCCATTTCACAAACCTCTCAATCTCAAACCTGTAACGAAGAAAAAAATCTCTGTTTCAACAAAAGAAAAGCAAACAAGAAAAAAAAGCTTCGCCCGCTCGCTCTCAAACCACAAGAGATAATGCGGGGAAGAGGGGTAAAACAATATACCTCCCATCATTAGCCAAGTTCTAAATCCCAAACCCAATATCTCACTTTCAGCACCCATATACTCCAGCCTTCCAGCCTTCCAGCCGGGCGTTGATTTTCAGCTCCAAAAATGTATCGTAGGCTAAAAAACAGCCATACCCTTGGCACCTCCACAACAGAAAAGAACCCCTCGTATGCCAGTCCGGATGCTTATTGTGTGTTGCACTAGAGCATTTCTGCTCGTCTTCGTGTATTTATGTTTGTTGGTTCTGGCTTATGGTTATGGTCATGTGCAGTCCCGTCTCCCGTCTCTCGTCTCCTAAATTCCTATCTGGTCTTCTACTGCATACGCCCACTTTGTGCAGCTGTCAGCCTATCCCTCCACTTCCGGTAGGAAAAGAATTTATAGGGAATTAATAGGGGTCATTGTGGAGGAATGATAGCAATGGAATCCCTGATGCGCACATGTTGGTTTCGGGGAGAGCGGGCCAAACTGCACCACAACCCCGAAATGGGAACCACCAATCTCAGAGTGGACACTGAGTCGAGCACAGAATCCCATTGGCAACAAAGGGGAAAAATGACAAAAAACGATAATTCTGCAAGGCAAGAGAACAATGGGCGATCACTCGGCTTAGAGATGGGTGGCTATTTTAAGGGATAGGGTTCGGCGTCGATCTTTCCAGTTGCATTGAACTTTAAATAGGGTAGGCAAGTATCAAGATCACCTCGTGAGTTCACGAGATTGAGTTTGGCAACAGCACGTTTTAGCAAGGGAACACAACATGGTGTTGCAAGGACACGGTGGGAATGGGAACTGGCGGCAATCTTGCATTGCATGTGTTGGTGGTATATTCTGAGAAGCTTCCGTTCTTCTACCTTCCCATTAATGGTTAAACAGTACTGGAAAGTCTTGTCTGATGATGAAGCCCGTCACGACCATCAACAAATCGAGTTCTTGTTGCATTGCTGATACGGGTTGCATGTGGGCGAAGATCATTTCGAATCCTCGTATTGAACAACAATTCATGGACAGTTCCACGAATGACTTTCTAGAAGCCAGTGATAGGGATTGCACCACGCATAGCAATACCGACTGTTTGGAGATTTGGACCGCCAGAATTCTCGGTATCATTAAGCGTTTGGTCGCGAATTGCGACTTGAAAAGAGTGGTAGACGGATTTTGCCACGAAGCATTTCCAAGAATCTATATCGCATCACACGAAATGCTGTGTTTACTCCACAAGAAGTGCCGCGATGCGATGCGGGGTCAAAATCCGTCGCCAACCAATGGTCGTACAAGCTCCGTTATATGTTGCTGAAGCTGTGGGATGCCGATATTCAGACTTCTAGTGAAATGCCTCCTTCGCCATCCTCTACTGCAATAGATTCCTGGATTTCCTGTTCAGTTGCTTCCATTCCTTCTGAACTCATAATCTTGTTATTTTTGTCCTCCGCTGTAGTTGGTATAATGTCAGCATCATGCAAGAAGACTGAAATAGGTAACTTACTCTTGGGTTCCACCAAAAGATTCTCCTGAACCTCACAATCCAACAACACTGAATCCTCACCAACTTCACTTCTTCTTCCCAAAATACATCCCGTTAGCTTACAACCCTTGCCCACCACAACGCCATCCATTAGCAAACATCTTGTTAACTTGGCCCCCTGTTTAATGTGACAATTGGCGCCGATGACACATTCCTTGATGGATGATTTCTCCTCAACCGTGACATTCTCTGCAAGGAGACTATCTGGTCGGGTGACAGTGGTACGTGAAGCAATACCTTCTGGGTAAGCCACCTTACTCTGGTGAGCGAATGGCGACGAAGCATCACGACCAACGGTATCGACCGCTTCCAATTTGGCAATCTGAAGTGATATTGACAACAACAATGGCGCTGTATCAACCCGTCGTATCAAGGGTACGTGAGAGCCTTCTTTTGCTTTGGGATGAATGTATGCTAAAATTGGAGGAACAACTAACTCCTTGGAGTTTGCCGTTTCATCTGGCGACGATTTTCGAAGACTCGATGTCCAGGTGGTGCTCAAACTTCCCGAGTCGATATCATGCTGTGGAGCATTATCAAGTAAATTGTCATCGCCATCGACTTTGTGGGGATTTTCAAACACTTCACGAAGACCAAGCTTGTCTGCGAGACCTTCTTGCCATTCGGACTTTGCCCACCAACCAATCACATCCTCTCCAATGCTATCCAATTTTTCATTGCTGTTGATCATATCGACAACCCAAGCAGGAAACACGTAGATATGTGCATCCCTGTGTGAGCTCAGCATTCTCAACCTAGGGTGGGCTCGTATCAAGGCGTGTCTCACAGGAAGACTCTTCTTTGCTTCTGTGATGTCGTTCAAAGTATCTGTTGGCACCGAATACACCAACTTTGAAACGTGCGACATGATAGATGACTTTGAAGGTGGTACCGAGCTTGCTGGAAGCGGTGATGTGGCGATGAAGTCGGTTTCTTCCCCTTTGATAATCGTCTCGCCTTTGGTTTCATACCAAACGCCCAACCCCCCTCTTCTGGTCCCACCGGCGGCCTGGCTATCATTGCCAGTAGCAGCTCCAAAAGCAGCCTCCTTACCCATCCATGCTGTAAGTAGAGTTTCGCCACCGAGCTCACATACCAAATCGCACGGCAGTACAATAAAGTCTCCTTTGATAACTGCTCGAACTTCAGGCAGCCGAAATATTTCAGCAGTGCCGGTATTTTGATCCAGGTCTCGGGGTACAAGTAAATCTGGCTTTGGTGCTTTTGGTGGGGCGACGCTGGTTAAGTGAGGGTTGGTATTCAGTGCGGCTGTGATTGCTGGTGCAGATGAAGGTGGAGCGATGAGAGTGACATCTGGAGAAAAGTCAGAACAATTCCCTCTCAGAAATAACTCGTGGTCTCTTTGAAAGCTGATGAGATAAAGCAGAGATGATAAAAAATATGGCATCCATTTTGAAACCCCTGCATCATACATGGATACCATATGCCAAGAAAGCTCCTATATGGAATGGATTTCGATATTCAAAAAAGAACAAAACATCATGTGACTCGTAGCACCTAGTGCCGAATTTATATGGATGAATGGACAGAGACGAGACGAATCGATGCAAAATATGTAAAGGTTCGAAGCCACTCACTTGTAACACCCATTCGGTAACAAAAATCTATGGGGTACCATACCATCGGCCGGTTGGCAATTGGTATCAGGGCTTTGGGATTCTGGTCTGGGTTGGCTGTGAAGGTTGGAAAGGATGAGCCTGGACCACAAAGGATAATAGCCTGGACTCCTGGGGACGGCATCGATAGGGCGTGAGGCATTGTTCTAGACAAGAGGGGCACTGGCGCCTTCTATTGTCTTTTTTCCTCGAGTTTCCCAATATCAATATCTATCCGTCCAATAATTCCCCGCCGATATTTGGATGAACAGATATCTGAGACAGGATCTCCACAGTCTGATCGACGGGCTCAATGTTTATCGGGATATTTTGCAGCAGCTCGGACGACGGCTGAGGTGGAGATGATGAGGGGGGGGTTGAAGTGATATCAGAATATGATGAGTGGTTGTGGTTTTGACGGGTCGAAAATGGCCTCAAAAGAAAAGCTGGGCAAAGGAGGAGTCAGGCTGAATCACGTGTGGTACCTGGTGGGTACCTCGGCTTCACGGGCCAATCGGCTGTTCCCCTTGGAGAGCCGCAAGTCAACAACACAAGCTCCAAGAGGAGGTCAGCCAGCCTCACGATTTCGATTTCTCCAGTTCACCACCCACCACCCACCACCACCCTTTTGCGACTATATGCGCCAACACCACCATTAACTCTTATACACTACGTCACCATCCTTCGATTCTACGGGACGGCTGGAGAAAACGTACGATGCGCCGTTGAACTGTCTAGACCGCCCCAATGTCATATTCATACGAGCGCAGAAACCAAGGTTCCTCGGGAACGCGTCGAGGCACGTACTCATACTGGATCCCTTTGGCTGTGACAGTCACAGTTGCGACATTCGGAATTGCCGCCTGGATCTGGAGCGAACGGAACGACGACGACGACTACGACGACGATGAGGAGCAGGAACCAAGACCTGATGTAGGACCTGATCCATACCAACAGAACTATGGCAGAAACCCAGATGGCAGCTTTCGCACAGGTCCTCCCTCATATGCGGATGGCGTTCGTCCGGGGGAGGTTGCGTATGGCACAACACAACAGCGACCAGAGGAGTCGCAAAGTTATATGGCGCGCATGTCGGGTGCTTTGAGGAGGACCCCAAGTCCACAGCAGGTTTTCGACGGCGTGAGCAGGACAGTGGTTGGAGGGGTAGCTGCAGCGGGAGCTGTTGTGGGAAGCGCTCTGTCTTCAATCAGAGAAGAGGATAGATCCGCATATCGGGACCATCAGAGGTGGTCAGAGGAAGCTGAACTGAGGCGTGCTGGTGTTGATCCAGCACCAGCACCAGGTCCAATCGATATGCGCTCTACTGAGAATCTCACCGAAGCTACAGCAACACCACGAGCGCCTGTGAGCATCGGCAAAAGGAAAACAGTCGCTGTTGTTGTATCTGCTGAGGATACCATTGCGGATATGGATGATGATGATGGATTTCATGAGCATGCAGTAGGGAACTATACAACCTAGTTTTGATATCATTGCTAACCCATTTAGTCTATCCTTTCTCATCTGCCTTCAAACACCGATTTTTCTGCCATCCGACTTTTTATCCTTATATATGCGCCTGGTTTAAAAGAGCACCCACTAGATGCTGCTCAACGTCCTCCGGGATCTCTCAGCTCTTCATTCTCAAACATTGGACACGAGCAAGCCCAATCACCACCTGTAGAAGCGGAGAAGTCACCGTAAGTAATCTCCAAATAAATCAGCAAACCATTTCTCACAATCTTAGATCTACCCACTCGGGATCCGCGCACTTTAATGCGGTCTACTCACAAGCCCTCGGCTTAGTTGAGAAGGAAACAATGGTTCTTCCATTTACCACTCCTACAGGCCACGTTCATATCTTGCGACACCTAGGGCCAGAAATTGTATACTTGCAAGAATCACTTGCTGGAAATGACGGCGAGGTCATTACCCACCTCCAAAGTTGGTTACGTCAAGACGTAATTCTTGTTGTTGGCGCAGAAGGCGGCCATGGTGGTCTAGCAGACAGCGAGTCTGAAGCCGAACAAGCTCCAAAGAAAGCACACTGGTGGGAAAAGGAAGAGAGAGTTGGACGAGGAAGAGGTGTCGTAGTTGTCGAGGGTGTCCGCGTTGGAGACGATTGGGCTCGTCGTATTCAAAATCGGGATTAAATTTTGGGAGTTATGATTTTCAGCGATCTGGTTTTGGTTTTAGGGACGGCAGACCGGGGGCTTTATGATATTCATGCGATGCGCAGCCTTTTTTTGTCATCTATTGAATATATGAGCCATGTTCATAGGCGTTTCGGTTTAGCTGCGGTTTTACACAAAATTAATTTTTCAAGAGGTTTACGCCGCACCAGATTTCTTCAAATCTGCCTCGGTTGGAGAGCTTATCCCGGGTTATGGTCCAATTGTACGAATGTGCGAATCATTCAATTCACATGAGTTGAAAGCACCGCCACGAATATCTTCAATCCTGCATGCTTAGTTTATTTTGAGAAACACTGCCCTGAGCTCAGCTACCAATTATGATACAATCATTGTTTCTCATTTGCCTTTAATAATTCACATAATTTCCTTCCAATTATTGTCTTGGTTCCTAGTCATTATTTTTTTGCTTTGCTTACCGGCCGCTTCAATTGCTTCCAACTTCAGCTCGAGCATATTGTTGAACGATGTGGGATGGCTTTAGAGAATCGCTTCGCAACTCTTGTGCTTCCTTTTGCTTATTTTCTTCTCCGCTGTGTTCGTGTCCAGATTGTGATTGTTGTGATTGCACCAGTTGCGATTGCAATTGTGGGTTTTAGACAGCATTACTTCTCACTACCTCTCTAAATTCACTCCACATTTGGCTCCTAGCCCCGGCCCGACCCTCCGAATCCTTCCCCACGAACCCCGCCAAAACCATCGACAGCTCCCATCTCAACCTCCCCCAAATACACCCACTATGTCGCACGCACGTATAGAAGAAGTCAGCGACAGCGACAACGACAGCGACCCCCCAGAAGAAGACATCGACGACCTAGACTCCGACTTCGACGAACGCGACATCCTCAAGCGCCGCGAACCCGCATCCTCGAAACCCTCCCAGACCCTCATCAATCCCGCCAACATCCCTTCTCGAGCAAATGATCCACGGGTTACTACAGCTTCTGATGGCACACAATTCCAAACTACAGTCGATGAGAGTAAATACAAGGATTTCTCATGCATATATCCCGTTTACTTTGATGCGATGAGGAGTCGCAAGGAGGGGCGGATGGTAGGCAAGGAGTTGGCGGTTAAGAATCCGATGGCGAGGGATATTGTTACGGCATGTGGAAGACTGGGGCTGGAGACTCTGTTTGAGCCTGCGAAGATACATCCTAAGGATTGGGCGAACCCGGGGAGGGTGAAGGTTAGGGTTAAGGGGGGGAATAATGCGAGTATCAAGAATAGTAAGTGCGATGGGAAATTGAATGGGAGTGGGAGGTTGAATTGGACTAATTGAGAGAATAGAACACCATCTTTATATCCTGATATCCCAATACATGAAAGTAAACCCCACAACGGAATCCTCAGCTATTCGAGTCCGAGTGCCTGGTGTCCCAGTACCCGATGCGAGTAAACCATATCCTAAACCTGCGATTCCGAAGGGGAGGATAATGGGTGATATACTTCCTTATTACAGTCCTGCGCTATCGGGAGGTGGTGTCAGTGACAACTTTTTCAAAGATATGATGGCAGAGATGCAAGGTGCTGGAGGGATGCCGGGTGGTATGCCTCCTGGGATGCCTGATATGGCTGCCCTTCAGGGTATGATGGGTGGAATGGGGGGTATGGGAGGTGCGGGCCCCAGTGGTGGTGCTGCGGGTGGGGAGTCGAAGAAAAAGGATAAGAAGAAGAAGATTAAGGCGTGATCGTCACTCTGAAGGGCATAGATAAACGACGAATTGATGATGGCAAATTTCCTCTATTCCCCTTTATTGGGATTTTCATTTCTGGTTTGCTTACAAAAGTTTTGTTTTGAAAGGCGACTAGAAAAATATTTGAAGCACAAAGTTGTGTTGCAAATCATGTTGGTCTTGCTCACTGTTCTACTTCATCGTTTGCTTTGCATTTTGAAGCTGTCTTTTGCTGTTCTTATTGTTTTGACTTGGATGCGCTGACACACTCTACATACTCTAGAGTTAAAAAGCGTTTATTTAAAGTCCTTGAAATTTTCTGTTCCCTTGTATTCTGGAATTCAATTGGGAGACTAAATTTTAGGAGTCTCGTAAGAGAGATGGGCTTTCCTCTGAGTACACTTGCTTTTATAAATATTGTGCGGAAGGGCTTAGGAAAACTAGATTCATTCTCTAAGAAGGTTTGGAAGAATTGGGAAACTGATTTCTCCATTCTTCTAAACGCTTTCGTACAATAGTTGAACTTGTGAAGTTTCTAGAGTAATACATGGAGGGGGTGTACGCAGAGCAAAGCCCAGGATTCCTACGTTAAAGCCTCCATCTAGTATGCCATGGTACCTCCATCTTCTGGAGGAACCAACTTCTCTACATTAGAGGATCATATCATATCATGTCTTTCACTAGCGTTCTTATGCACGAAATACGCTCTAGCGAGAAGTGTCTGTTTTAGCGAAGGCGTGAGTTTCTTCGCTCTGGTCGCTCAATTTGGGAATGTTACCGGGAAGTCTGAAGTCTGTGTTGGGCATGTTTATGGCGTTTGGAGTGTTTGGAGTGTTTGTAAGACTCTTAGGGAAATAAGTCCGGGTTCATATTTTCTTAGATGCTTGGATACGGTTAGATTTCATTAGTGTGAGATTGGAGCTTGTGTTGAACAAGTCTTGTATTAGTTTTGTAGAGGCGGGGGAGGAAAATGCTTCAAAGGAAGAAACTACTGGCTTGTTCAGAAAATACGAAAGTTTGTATGTTACTGAGTATCACTCTCTCAAATTCAAGAGACACTTTCGCACTATAATAGATTCCAGATGTTCTTTTCAATGATAGGATATTGGATTCACTCTGAGTGCTATTTTACTATTCTATTGTATTAAGTGATTTCTATTTTATATGTCGAGAGTAGGGCCTGTCTAGTAAACATTTAGCTTTGGGAATTTAGGCTTTGTTCAGCGGTATTCAAATCAGAGTTATAAATTCAAGTACAAGTAGTATGTAAAGAATACGTCTTCAAGAAAGCAAGTAAAAATAGTAAAAGCTCGAGTCCAAAAAATATCGCAAAAATCCCAGGACGATCTAAGAAGTTATTTTAGTACCTCATGAGAGAATGAAGAAACACACGGCGAAAACTGGTGAGGTACATTTTTGCTCTTGCTCTCTGATTACCCAACCATATACGTCTGGAATTCTGTATTGTGTCGTCAAATATGCAACTTTTTACTTCAAGTACCTCTTCTCTGGACAAAATCTGACCTCCTCGCTGGAAGGTCAACTCGGGCCAAACGCCATGCCCAGTCGGATCACGCAAAGGTTGACTTCGGTCGAAATCCTGGACGTCATACAACTTGAATTTAAGGGGCTTGATTGCCTTGTAGGGAATTTTGTCTGAGTGAGGATAATCTTCGTCATCTTCCGTAATCCGTCGAGTGTCGAAATGGTAGGGAGGTAAGGGAAAACTTGCTACAGTATAACCTCTTTCTCTCATCTTTTCAATCGTCCATTGATTTGTGAGAAAGACATGTTCAAGGTTTGGGAAACGTCCGTTGTCGTTTTGGTTTTGGTCTTCGCCAGCAGCTAAATAGTTATAGCAAGCAGGATCACCTCCAATAGCAACCTTTCTTAACTCCTTTGCGACCTCCGAGAAATTAGGCCCAGTAGGACACATGAATTTGGTTTCAATAAACAACATATCTCGGCTAGGATTAATGTGCAGATCCGCTGCAGTCATCAGGCTGGTCCGTCTTACATGTGGAGAGCATGCTCTGGGGATGGGCCAAAAGGGACTTACATTTCGCACAAGTAGTTCATTTCGGGCCTCTCAATTCACGTGTAGGAGTGTAGGTCCACGGCTTACGCTTATAGTGCAGCGGTCATAATTGTACCCTCGTATATGGATAATCCTTTCTTCTCTGTCATCTTCGGCAATAGTCCAAATCAGTATTCTGACTTCAGATGGGAGCCGAGAGAATTACGGGATGTTACGTTGGCGATGGTTGCATTTTCCGCGCTTCCTCGGGCTCTTGCGGCATCGCATGCTGCTGGAAGTGCCAGTCAGTGTGGCAATTTTGACACATGTTGTGTGTTGGATAAAAATACTTAGATTGGAGCTATATGTTAGAATTTGATATTATTCCATATGAATTTGTGTTGGTTCAGTGTCGTTTGGCCCGTACTCAGTAAATGACGAGATATTTAATTGGATTACCGGATATTTACATAAAATATTATCCCCACCAGAAAAAAGCAATTATCCGATTATCGTCAAAAAGACGAGACGATAATTCAACAATTCCTTAAATATCTCTTCCTGCCACCACCAAGGTTGCAGGCCACTACTATAAGCTAGTTAAGAATGCCTTGAAATATAAGATAAATATATTCTTTACTTTATCTAATATCCTTTATAATAGCATATAGATTAGGTATGTTTAAGCTGTTATTAATTACTTTATAAATAGCTTTTTTTTCTTCGTATATAATCTAAGAGGTTATAAAAGAAGAGAGGCTTCGAGAGGTAGGTAAGAAGGTTTTAAGAGGTTGGTAAAGAAGCTTTAAGAGATATATAAAGAGTAGAAAAGGGTTTTAAAGATAGCTAGAGAGTTATAGTTATTATAGCTATAGTTGAGGTTTTTTGCTATTCTTACGTATAAGTATTTTATATAATAAGTGGAATTAAACCAAACTAAACATTTCAAGCTTAAATCGTAACTTACTGTATCTTATTGTTCCAACAATATAAAATAATCTAGCTGGATTGTTCTAAAACTTCTAGGCAAATATTCTAAATCGTCCGAAGTGTTGAGGGTAATTACTTTAAATTGCCCTAGATAACTGAAACAGCGAGCTAGGTAGGCAGGTACGAACACTGCCGCTTTTTCTGTCCAACAGCAGAGCTGTCTATTTGATTTGAATTTAGATACCGTAGAAAAATGATTTCCTGAAAATTTCAATGGTTATAAATCAAGTACAGTGAGTTGCGAATTAAGCTTCCCTTTTGACGATATTTTATCAACCGTGCGTTTTTAGAACATGTCTTACTTCCTAGACACTCTTTCCCTCTTTACTTAATAACAACGTATGTTATTATATCCCTAAGAACAGCTAATAAGAGCTCTATACCCCCTTTCTTACTCTATAAACTTTTTAGGAAGAAAACAGACACTTTTATATATGTCTAAATTTTTATAGGGTCTTAGCAGAGACTACTCAACTTTATAGGGGTGTGAAAAATTTTCTTAAGAATTAACTATTACTAAGTTTATTCTTGCTATACTTGCTTAGATATAGTAATAAATAGAGAGGAGGTATAAGAAGATATAGTGGTTCTTTCTAGCTAGGTCTTATATCGTAAAGACTACTTTAGTTTTCTGTTTTCTAAAATAAATAAGGAAAAAACCTAGGAAGAAAAAAGCACGGTTTACAAAAAAAAGTGTCAAAAAGGAAGCTTAATTCGCAACTCACTGTAGGCAAGTTTTTAATTTAAATTCTAAGGATAAGAGGGAGGCCAGACGGAGGGGGAAACTTTATTGAATCACACAAAAGCCTGAAGCTCGGCTTGCTCTCAAGGCTCCCTGGGTATCTTCTGCAAGCTCCATTCCATACAAGATTTCCAGTACCTGGTTTTTGGATATAAGGAGACCTCCATGCCTGAAGATCAGCTCACCGCTTTGAAGGTCCTGTCTCTCTATCTGCCCAGAACCCTCTCTGTAAAGAGATACATTGATAAGATCGTACTGGGGAATCGTGGCCTCTCCTTGAGTCTGGTTCTTAGGATGAGGAAGGAGAGGAAATGGCCGGAATCCCAGAAGGCGACAGCCTTTTTGTCTCATGATATCGATTTCGTACCAGTTTATCAAGTAGAAAATTTTGAGACCTGGGAGAGACTCTTTATGTGCCTTTTCTTTAGCGTCCCATAGAGGAGTGAAGGCCGTTCCAGCTAGTTTTGTTAACCTTAGTACAATCTTTTTATACTTTTCACCGAAGAGTGCTTGGAAAAATGACAGCAGAGGTAGAAACTCTCTCATCCATGCTCCGACAAAGCAGTTAGCATTGAGAAAGAGTATATCGTTCTCAGGGTTGAAACGTAGGTTTGCAGCCGAAGTATTGGTTCTTTGCAGAAAGGTTTGGGACGAAAATGGGGCCATGTAGCTTCTTCCATGCAACTCATCTCGTGTCTCCCGATTTACCATAAGAATTTTGGGGGGTGGATGGCTTATTGCAACTTCAAAAGACCAGTCATTTGTTGAATTTGGCGGATATCTTTCGAGTGTTGGGGTGACTTCGATGATGCGGGAGTTAGCTTCATCATTAGCGGCAGCTCTGTAAATTATGGACCTAAGTTCGGTTGGAAGGTCCATAAATTTGGTGCCTGTACTAGAATCGGAAGACATTTTTCAATCAAGTAAAGAGAAGTCAAGTAAGAGCTGTGTTTGGCACCGTGCTAAAATTGCTCTCAGTAATTGCTTCAAGATGCAAATCTACACTACGGATTCATATAGGAGAGTTGTAGAAGTGTTGTTCTTTGCCAAGAGACTTTTTGATGGTTGGAGAAGCAAAGAAACCCTGTTCGAGGTCTCGAATCACGAGCGAAAACAAAGAAGCAATATCTTAAGACCACCATTCTTGTTTGTTGTGCAAGTCAAGTTTTAGAATAAGGTAAATGAGAGACATTGGTCTAAAAGAGTGCTGAAGTTTAAGAAAGCTGGATCTGGGTATGCGGGAAGTGTTGAGGGTAATTGAAACTAACGCTCATGAGGTTCCAGCACATGAAACCAGATATGGTTAAGTTACAAATCACATTACCCGGATTTTTATTGTCCCCGGGACGATAAAAGTTCACGGAAAATTTCATGGAGACGAATTACTTATGGCCCTTGAATTGAATCCTCTAAAAACGGCATGAAATGAATGATGAAACGAAATCTAGTTTTGAATTGATTCGAGGAATGGGAAGTAAATAAAGGAATTTATTGAGCTCAAAACCCTCCCACATTCTCCACGCGAGCACAGTTTGACTCGGTCCTAATCGTCTAGCCATTCTGATTATCGTTCTCGCTCAGCATATCGTTCGTGCTTAGCCGTACGAAAGAATTACGGCAACATCGAGTCTGGATAAAATGTAACCTCCACGCTTGACTTTCACTTCGCCGACACACGCATTGCCGTTAGTACCACGTCTTCAAAGTGGTATATCGACAATTTCGTACGTGGGAAGCAAAAATCTCCCTTGGTTCATCATGAAATCCTCCTTGTCCTGGAAACAGGTCGGCGGGAGGAAACCTTCGAGGCGACAGCCTTCTTGTCTCATGTAATGGAGTTTGCTGTCTTTGCCCATCAAAAAGAATCGTTCGAGGTTCGGGAGGCACTCCAACCTGGCTTGCCAATATGAAGTATTCTTGTCTGCGGCGGTCTTCTTCAAATTGGGTACAACATTTGGCATCGCATCACCGAAGAGTGCTTGAAAAAAAGGTTTTAGGTCGTCTCCGGTCGTGATTCTCATGAAGGTAAAGTACATCATTATTGGGATTGATGAGTAGATCCGCAACTGAACAGTTCTTTTCTTGTAGAGAAGGTGTAAGTCGCGTTGCCAAAGGCGAGAAAGGGGCGATATAATTTCCGAGTAACTCATATCGCGACTCCCGATTGACCGCAAGAAGGTTAGGCGGGTTGCTCATAAGCACTTTGAATTCCCAAAGTTCCTCTGAAGTTGGGGTCGCTTTCTCGAGGGTTGAGGTAACTTCAATGATACGAGGGTCCGAATCATCTTCGCCGGCGAGTCTCCAGATTTTGAGTCTGATTTCGGGTGGAAGATGGGCGAAGTTTGTGCTGGATTCGGAAGCCATTTTCAAAATGCTTTGACACAAATTTGTGCTGTTACTTTGGCTGCTCCATGGAACAAAAGCTTGGGATATTGAGTTGATATTAATACCTCGCTGGAAATCTTCCTTTCCAAGCAACTGTTTGCCTGAGAAACAGCGAGAAGCTTGCACCTGAGTCACAGCAAGGGAAAATTAGGGGCCATTAATTCTCGTTGTAGTAGAAGCCAAGATTCAGAAGGAGTGCAGCTCTTCTAGGAGCGGAAATGATAAGATGGAGCCAGAAGAATTAATTTGAGAACACCCGAGTTGAATGCACGGGAAATGGCGAGGGTGATTGAGACTAGTGTTCAAGATACAGCAGTTGAAAGCAGATCAGTTCGGCTTTATTTCCTTGATTTATCCATGGAATCTCTGCAAACCCCCCTCCCTGATTTACTGAGCGAGAAATTCAGTACAAGTTTGAAAAGGACTGAGAAGTCTGTACCGACCCATGTATCCAACCCCAGCTTCGACATGCTCGAGGTACTCATCTCCAGCCTGAAACTTTGCAATTCCTTCAGTCGCCGGAGTTCCCACTTGAATTGAGCGAGTAAAAATGAGAGAATAACTCCACCCTCTTCCTGTCGTCTTCCAAAGAACCAGTCTCTCAAAAAATACCCCGGGCGACCTTCTTAATAAATTGTACATTATCATCTCAGCATATGTGTTTGAGAATACTATTTCGCTTAACAGAGTAGATAGAAAAGTGTCACAACCCAAAGAAGGCATCCAATAGTCGCAGCTAAACGAAGCAGTGAGTAGATACTTTCCAGCTTGAGAAAACAGGGTTAGATCAATCGTCTCAGGAAGTTGATCATTGATACGACTCAGGAGTGCGGATCTCGCCATCTGGTGGGAAATTCCCAGAGGAATCTCGCTCGACCCTGCGGGGCCTTTGACCTCAACATTGCCGTGCATTCCCACGACTGATTGACTATAAGACGGTGCTCTAGTTGTTGATATATAAATGGACTTGAGATTCGGAAGCAGAAGATATCCATTGAAAAGTCGCACCATATTCTTAAACCCTTTGTTTCGAGATTATTGATGGGGATATAAAAATACTTGACGACGTCCATAGCTTCGTGACAAGCGAACAACAATGCGGCATATTTTTCGGGACCTTGTAAAAACCAATTATCGAAGCGGGGCGGTTCGCAATTATCCGGACCTGGCGCAAGTTCGATATATCTTTATCCAGATCTTTCTTCTCAACCTCAAAAGCAATCCCCGAAAGGGGGCAAATCTCGTCACACAACGAAGTCAGTACCACTGTCTAGCAGATGATTAGAATAAAACGAGAGTAACTTCGAGGGCACGAGTAAGTGTTGAACCATCAGAAAATTCCTAGAACTTTTGGAATTTGAAAGAAAGAGACACGTAATAAGTAGTAGAGTATTTTATTCTTATACTAACACTATCTAGCTTAATATTATTTAGTATATATTTATAGTAGAAAACTTTATCACTGCTTTTACTAAACGTTTAGTATAATTATATAAAAAGATAAGATTAATTAAAAGCCTTCTAATATTTTATTTTATTACTTTAATTATTCTTTATCTCTATTTCAAATTAAATTCGTTCTCTAAGTTTATCTAGAATAGTATTATTTAAAGTATATAAAAGTTATTATAGACTTAGGTACTAATACTATTAATAAAATATCAGAGAGGTATTATAAGAGTATATAATTAGATTATCTACGAGAAGAGAAGAGTTCTCTAAATAGAAAGACTATTTAACTAAATCTATAGTACGAGTTCTAATCTCTAAAGAATAGCTGAACTTATTTACTAAAGCTAAATATTTATAGATATCTAATAATTATTATATTAAGTAGAAGTATACTAATAATATATCAGATATTTATTATATAACTATAAAATTATTATTCTAAGCTAGTAGGCTAATTAGATTATAGGATTTATTAGCCTCTTTTCTAGACTTAACTTTATATCTAATAACACCTAAAACACTCTAAATTTTACAACTCTTAGTAAAATATAGCTCTAGTCACGTTTCTTACTATTACGTTTTATAAGTAAGGCTAAGAAGGCTCTACGTAGAAGAAAAGCCGTGCTAATTTAAGATATATCTCTTTATCTACTTCTATCTTAATATAACTATAACTATAAACTAAAAAGTTATAATACTTGATATAATACTTTATAATTGTTTCTTAAATCGATTAGAATTTTTATTATATTTTTACGAATTTATTTACTCTTATAATATACTATAGTATAATAAAGAGTAAGCTTTTAGCAGAGTAGCTTATATCTTAAATCAGCACGGTTTTTCTTCTACGTAGAGAGAGGCCCGAGTACGACGCGTATTATATAAGAATTTCAGACCGTACTTTAGTATAACGAAACTTAAACAAACTAAACAAAGGTAACTAAGTCTCGATAGTTAGTATATAGGTAAGAAGTATAGATACGCTGGTTTGTTTACTTAAAAGTAAACTCGTTACTTATATTAAAGATATTATATAAGATAATAAGATTAATAACTTAAGTTAAATACAAAGCTCCTATCTAACAGCAGACGTACTAGTCTTATATAGAATCTTTATCCTTCTTAGGTAGACAGGATCGCCTATTATCCTAGTTAACTAGATTATCTAGGTCGCTAGTCGACCTAGGTAATCCTTTATATCACGTGACCTCTAACGTGCTTCTAATAGTAAGATCCTAGAATCTCTAAATACCTCTATATTATAGATTCTCTTTTATATTACCTTCTATTTCCTAGACGTTATATCTTATCTTATTAGAACGCTGTCTAGACTACTTACTACGTAAAACGTGATTTATAACACTATTCTCTTCTTAGCCTAGCGTGTCTCTACGCTTAAGTATAGACTAAGAAAATATCGTTAAAAGGCTAGTAGCCTCTTCTTATTCTTATTATACTACCTTCTAATAATAAGAAGTATACTAAATATTAAACTCTTAGAAATTATATTAAATAATATAATAACGAGATATTTTCTTATATCTATTATAAGAAATCTCTTAACTTAGCTAGTAAGCCTCGTCGATATATCGCTATTTATAATAACTAATATTCTTATTATTCTATCTATACTAGGTAGAGTAAATCCTACGATTATCGCGAATAAAACTAAATACCTTTACTCTTAGACTAGGCTTCTATTAAAAAGTAGAAAGTCTATCTCGACTTCTAAGAGGAAGAGGCGATAGTGAAAATCCTTTAGCTTTGATAATAAAAACGTCTTCTCTTTAAAAGAGAAAAGAAGATAATAGCTACTAGCCTTAGTTCTCTTAATAAACTAGATACTACTAAAGATTTAGAAAAGAAAGAAAAGAAGGAATAGAAAGAAAAAGAGTATAGAGAAGAAGAGGTTACTAGGCTAGCTTCTCTTTCTACTTCTAACCTCTCTTTTAACCTAGGCCTCGACCTAGTCTTTCTTAAGTCCTTCTCTCTCGATTATAAGATATAGATAACCCTAGGTTTTAGTAGTAGAACTCCTGAAGTTCCTCTAAGTACTAGTTAATGTTTTTTCTAGGTTTCTAAGTATTTTCTAAGTATAAGTAATCTAACTATTTAATTAAGTACTTAACTTATTCTCTAATAAGTCTATAGTTAAGAATCCTCTTAACTTTATACTTAGTATTTAGGTTTACTAGTTATATTTCTATAAGTAGAGCTAGTAGTACTTCTAGTAGTACTAGTTTAAGTAAGGATATATAAAATACTAGGTAGACGTTTATTATCTATAATAGTATTAATTTATAATTTAAAGATTCTCTAACTCGTTTGATTTTAAATAGTCTAAGTTTCTTATAGTCTAGTTTATTACTTAGTCTTTTAGTATTAATATTCTTTTATACTAAGTAGACTTTATCTCTCTCTTTTAACGTTAGCTTCTAACTACGTCGTTTATTATAGTAGTACGTATTATATTCTACTATAAACTACAAGTCCTTTATAAGTTCCTTATATAGCCTTTTAATTTTCAAGACCTAAATTCGAGTAAGTTAATTATTATTCGTCGAAGATAATAGATTTTAATATACTACTAATTTATATCTATAGTTAGTATAGAATAGTATAATAAGTGTCGTTTCTATTATTAAACTATTATAAGCGAACTATACTAAAGATAAGAGTTTAACCTAGTTATTTTATTAGTAGTTTATATAATATTAAAGATATACTTTAACTACTTAATTTATATATTTATTTTCTCTATTTATCTAGAGGTAAAAAGCTATTAACATATATTACAAGCGAACCCGACAGATAAGCGAACCCGACAGATAAGCGAACCCGACACTTTAACGCGCTTATATAACTACTCTACTAAACACTTAATATCTCTATAATAAAACATACTATAAGAAGACGACGAAAGGAAAATTATTCTAGCTCTCTAAGCTATGTAAAACGATCTAAAATTAAACGCTTAAGCAGTAGCAAAGATATATTCTTATTATTATTATAAGCTTAGTTTCTATAAACTTAGTATTCCTCTATAACGCGATATTTCAGCTAACTTATAGAAATTAACCGACTTAGAGGAATCAGTACTTGTTTAATATATACTCGACTTAGCTACTAAAGGATTTCCTCTCTAGCTATCTATTATTAAAGATATAGTAAATCAACTACTCGCGATATACGACGCGTTACGTGTTAGTAAACATTAGGCTTCTAACTTTGTTAAGCGCTATCTAGAGCTCTAGACACGCTTCTAGCGTAAATACGACTACTAGAGAGCTAAGTACGAAGATTCAGAAGTTATTCGTAGTTAGTTTAAGCTTATATAGAATATAATTACAAAGTATAGAATTAATAAAGTAGATATCTATAACTTTGATAAGACCAGGTTTATAATAGACGTTATCTCAACTATAATAGTTATAACAAGCTTAGAAGAGCGTATAAAAGCGAAAAGAATATAGCCTAGTAATTAGGAATAGGTTATAGTAATTTAGAGTATTAATTCTTAAGGCTAGAACGTCTCGCTATTTATAGTTATTATAGAGAAAAATCACCTAGTCTCTTAGTATTAAAACAGTGGATTTCTACCTAACTAGGTAATCGCTACTACTAATAACAGTTAGACTATAAACGAGAAGAGTATAGATTAGATTCGGTATTTTAAGAAGTATATAAAGCTTTAAACTATTAGTGTTTTTCGCCTATTAGTCCTCGACGGTTATAAGAGCTACTACTTAGACGAGTTTAAGAAGTACTATAAGAAATATAATATTATTACTCTTTATATACCCGCTTATTCTTTCTATATACTCTAGCCACTTAACGTTAGGTGTTTTAGCTCTCTAAAACAGGTATATAGTCGGTAAATTAAAGATATAATATAGGCTAATATTTCCTATATTACTAAGAACGACTTCTTTCCCGCTTTCTACGCTGTATTTAATATTATAATAACTGAAAGTAATATTTAAAGAGGGTTCTAAGGAGCTAGACTTCTTCTATTCGACTCTAAGAGTATAATATCTACGCTTAATCTTAAGTTAAAGACGCCTACGTCTATAAACTCCTGCCTAGGTACCGCTTAACCTTAGGTTTTCTAGACGCTAAACAATCTAACTAAAGCTATATTATAGACTATATTAATTAAAAATCGAATTGTCTACTACTAGAATAGCTCTCTAACTAATATTTACGAGGCTGTTAACTAGTTTATAAAGAGTATATCGAAAATTATATATTAGCTAGTAATATTAAAAGCCGAGAACTAGAGTCTTCGACGAGTAAACGAAGTACTTAGCAAGCGCCGGAGAGCTAAGAAAACACGTCTACGATAAAGAGGATCACTTAGCTAACGAGAAGCAGAGGACCTATAGAATAAGAGAGATATTAGATATTAAGTAGAATAAGAAACAAGGGCAATTGTTAGTCGGAAGCTAGGGGAAGAAACACGTATACGGCGCTGTAGTAACTGTGGACAGACTAGGTATAATATACGTACTTGTAGAATAATAGAAGAGGTATCTAAGAGAGAAGAATCCGAGTAGTTTTAATTAATTATAAGCGTTATAGTTGAATTATCGTAGTTTTTATTAGAGGTATACGTTAAAGTGTCAGGTTCGCTTATCTGTCGGGTTCGCTTATAATATACGTTAATAGTTTTCTCTTTATATCTAATCTCTTAGTAAGAGCTGTCTAGAACTTCGAAGTAAAGAGTTTATCTCTATTAGAGAGTATCTCTCTTAATAGTCTATATCTTAAGACTACTTCTTTAAGGAATATAAATACTAATTCCTTAGCTATACTTAACTCTATATATAGTACTAGAATTATATATTTTATAAGTTGCTTTATAATAACTAGGATCGAATTATATTCGACTCTTATTATCAGATTCTTAGATTTTAGTAGTTTAACTATAAAATCCTAAGAGATTAATTTCTAAGATATTTATAGTATTAGAGTAGTACCTATCTATTTATAAGGTATATAGCGGGAAGCCTTATTCTAGGTATAGGTATTATACTCTACTATTACTTTCTTAACTACCTTCGATACTCTATTAATATAGTAATACTATTTGATTTACTAAAGTATTCTACGAACTTCTTAGTAACTATATATTAGTACTATATAGTATTCTTAAACAAATTCTTTTATATATAAGTTAGAGACTTCAAGTTTCCCTTTCTTATATCTGTCTTTATATCTTTGTTTCTTTTATAAATAACGTGGTATACTAGGACCTCGTAATTATCAGAACCTTGTAAATTTTTTCCTACTCTACTACTTTAAAATATAATAAAACTACTATAACATATTAAATTAATTAAAACTACTTAGAATCTAATAAACTAGATATATCTACAACTTCTTAACACGTTTGTATATTATAACTAGTTTTTCTATAAGTACTATAACGTCGCTAAGTCGTTTATCCTTCATCTTCTCTACTCTCTCTAGAGCGCTTATTACGTCGAACCTACTCCTCTATATTCTTCTAAGCTAATCCGTCCTATATATCCTCTATAGTAAGTATACCTCCTTCTTAGACATAGGTATTTTTAGCTCTCCGGCGTTTATTAAGAGCTTTATTTACTATTTAAAGTATATAGACCTCGGCTAATAAGAGAGTTACCTTATAAGCTAATCGCTCTATACCT
The DNA here is from genome assembly GCA_001414485.1 of Calycina herbarum. NCBI lineage: Eukaryota > Fungi > Ascomycota > Leotiomycetes > Helotiales > Pezizellaceae > Calycina > Calycina herbarum. The sequence goes on along the minus strand of LLEY01000086.1, from coordinate 94,333 downwards.
TTTACTAATAAAGCGATTATCTAGAAAATAGATGTTAGCGAGCTTCCTTAGTAACGAGTAATACGATCCTTAATAAGAGTTGATTACGAAAGAGCTTTAGAATAGTTATAAGAAGTCTAGGAGACCTAAGGAGTAGCGTCGGCAGAGGGGGGTCTAGTAGGTATAAGAGTCTATAACTTAATATTAAGCTTTAAGATTATAGTCTAGGGTTCTAGAGGCACTAGACCAGCTCTATAGAACCTAGCTTTGACGTTTTAGGTTGTTATTAACTAGTTATAGGCTGTGTAAAACGTAAGAAAGAACTCGACCTTAGTAATATAGTTTATATAAGCCTTAATAAAGGTCTCGATTTAACGCTCGTATATACGTTTAAGAATACTAAAACACCTAACATCGAGTAGCTAGGTTAGATAAGACGAATAAGGAGGTAGGCAAAGAGTAATAATATTATATAACTTATAATACTCTTAGAATACTACTGATTTATAACTCTTATATCTATCTAGAACTAATATTCGATATAGCTCTTTTATATAACTACGAGTATACTTATCGAAGTGTTCTAGCTATTCTAAGCCTGTCTTATTATTAGTCTATCTATTACTAGTTGGTTTAATAACCTAGTTATTAGGAAGACCGCCCTTAGTATACTAACTAGTAAGGTGATTTTTCTCTTAAACTACTAAGAATAAAGAGATGCTTAAACCCTCTCTATTAATATAGACAATTGCTATAGCCTATTCCCGATTACCTAGCTAGATAGCCTTGCCTCTGCCACGTCGATTAGCGCGTATAATAACTATTCTAGCGTAGATAACACCTATTATAAAACCAGTCTCGTTAAAGTTGTAGAAATCGCAGTCTTAGATCCTATATTTCGCCTATATATTCTCTACTAGTTAAAACCACGCGCTAATTAGCTTAGGATCTTCGTATAAGGCTCTTTAGAAATCGTAAACGCGATTAAAACGTGTCTTTAGTTCTAGACGTCGTTGTATAAATCGTTATACCTAGTTCTTTCTAACGCGTTATCCTCTATATAACTCGAGTATATAATTTACTATATCTTCTACACTACCTAGCTAGGGCGTAAATCCTCTTATATCTAGATTAAGTATATTTTAAATAATCACCTCCTCTTCTATTATAGTTATTTTATAATTTACTAGCTAGCGTTTACTAAGAGTAGTTCGACCAGCTATTCTATTAGTAAGTATAGAATAAGAGACTCTATATAGCTTCGCAGCTTTACTACGGTTTATTCGTTTAGATAATCGAATAGCTTTGATAGCTAGGATAATTCGAGCTTCTTAGGTTTGAGATTCTATTAGGTAGTTGTTGAGAAAACACGTGTTAAAGTTAGAGGTAGTAGAGTAGGGAAAAAATTCACGAGGTTCTGATAATCATAAGGTCCTGGTATACTACGTTAATATATATTAATATCTTATTTCTATCTTAGGTTTCTTTCTTCTTAAAGTACCTAAGGTTATTCTTTCTTCTAAGTATTCTAGATCTTATTTTTCTAGAGGTTAACCTCCTCTAATATTATAATCTTATATACTATTAATATTATAGCTATAGTACTAGTATTCTTAGTATCCTCTGTTCTAAGCTACTAGGTATTCGGATTAGGTAGCCGGTGTAGAAGATAAACTTGTTTTCGATATTTAATACTTATAAGTAGTACGTAGGTTACGTATAATTGAATATAATATTAAGGTCTATGTTTAGGCTATCTTATTTCAGGTAATTTATTTCTAGTTTCTTATCTAGTAACTAATTTTATTTTAGTTAGTATTTCCTAAGGTATTTAATTAAACACGTGTTATTAGGTTATATATTAGGCTATTTTATCTTAGAAGAATTTATTTCTAGTATTAATTAGTCTATAATTCTCTAACCTCTCTTAGTATTAGCTCTTATAAGGTCTTTTCTATATTCTCTCTATTTTCTAATACTAATATATAATATTTTATTAGTACTATTCTTAGTATTACTCGTATTCTCTCTACTTCTCTTACTATTATTCTAGTTTTTCTTATTATTACTAACCTTATTTTTATCTTAATCGTTAGACATATAGCTCTCTTTAGTATACTAGTTATATAGCTCGTTCTTATTAGTATTAAATATAGTTTTTAGTTGTCTTAGTAGTACTTAACGTTATAGATATAAGCAGGTCCTATATACGTTTACGTAAAAGGTTTAAGAAGTTATTAAGACTAGTAAATATTTTAAACGGTTTCTTCTTAATAGTAGTAGAGCGAAGTATAACGAAACTTAAACGAACTAAACAAAGATAACTAAGTCTCGAAAGTTAGTATATAAGTAAGAAGTATAGATATACTAGGTTGTTTACTTAGAAGTGAACTTGTTACTTATATTAAAGATATTAAATAAGATAATAAGATTAATAACTAAAGTTAAGTATAAAGCTTCTATCTAATAGCAGACGTGCTAGTCTTATATAGAACTCTTCGTACTATCTAGATCCTCTTATAAGCCTAGATCTCTAGATCTCTCTAGATCTCTTAAAAGATCTAATAAGATCTAATATATAACTTCTAACAGTTATCTAATAGTAAGATCCTAGAATACCTAAATACCTCTATATTACTAATTCCCTTCTATATTACCTTCTATTTCCTAGATATCGTGTCTTATCTTATTAAAGCGCTGTCTAGACTACTTACTATATATAACGTGATTTATAATACTATCTTCTTCTTAGCTTAGCGTGTTCTTATACTTAAGTATAAGCTAAGAAACTTAGTTAGAGTAATAGTAGTATTCTTTCCTTTCTATTATATTCTACTTTATATAAAAGAAGAAGAAAGAACGAATGCTTTTTATAAAAAGTATTAAAATAGTTTATAATAAAATATTACTATACTCTTACTATGCTTTCTAAAAGCGTAGATGTTTTATTAATTCCTTCTAATCTTCTTAATATTCTAAATACGTCTAATTAAAGCTAAAGTATAATAGAACCGACGACGCCTAGGAGAAGAACGTCCTACGTGCTAGCGACTAGGCCTCTACTAAAAGATAAGAGGAGAAGCTAGAGAGAGAGGAGAAGGAGGCGATAGCTAGAATTCTATAGTTACGAAAGCAGAAGGCCTTTTTAAAAGAAAGGTAGTATAAAATGTCCTATTAAGAGCTTCGCTTTCTTAATAAACTCGACGCTGCTAAGGAGGTAGAAAAGAAAGAGAAGGAGAAGAAAGAAAGAGAGAAAAGAGAACAACGAGAGGCAGAGGTTACTTATCTAGTAGCTCTGTCTATTTCTATTAGTTTCTAATCTAAGATAAGCCTTAACCTAGCCTTCTTTAAAGCCTTTCCTTTAGACTATAAGATATAAGTAAACCTAGGTTTTACTAGTAGAATTTCTAAAGTTCTACTAGGTAATAGTTAAGATTACTTCTTAGTTCCTAAGTATTCTCTAAATATAGGTAATTTAACTATTTAATTAAATACTTAACTTATTTTCTAATAAGTTTATAGTTAAGAATTCTTTTAACTTTATATTTAGTATTTAGATTAACTAGTTAGATTTCTATAAGTAGAGCTAGTAGTACTCCTAGTAGTACTAGTTTAAGTAGAGATATATAGAATACTAGATAAATATTTATTATCTTTAGTAGCGCTAGTTTATAATTTAAAGAACCTCTAACTTATTTAATTTTAAATAGTCTAAGTTTTTTATAGTCTAGTTTATTACTTAGTCTTTTTATATTAATATTTTTCTATACTAAGTAGACTTTATCTCTCTTTTTTAGCGTTAGCTCTTAACTACGTTATTTATTATAGTAGTATATATTTCTTTTAGTAATAAACTATAAGTCTTTTATAAGTTCTTTATATAATCTCTTAATTTTTAAGACCTAAATATAAGTAAGCTAATTATCGATAGTTATAGATAGCGGTTCTTAATATACCGCTAGTTTATATCTAAAGTTAGTATAGAATAGTATAATAAGTATTATTTCTATTACTAAACTATTATAAGTAAACTATACTAAAGGTAATAGTTCTATCTAATTATTTTACTAGTAGTTTATATAATAATAAAGGTATATTTTAACTACTTAATTTATCTATTTATTTCCTCTATTTATCTAAGAGTAAAAAGCTATTAAGAGCTTCCTTTTTACATCTAATTATTTTATAAGAGTAATCTAAAATTTAGAGATAAAGAGTTTATATCTTAAGACTACTTCTCTAAGGAATACGAATACTAATTCCTTAGCTATACTTAACTCTATATATAGTATTAAAATTATATATTTCGTAAGTCGTTCTATAATAACTAGGATCGAGTTATATTCTACTCTTATTATTAGATCTTTAGATTTTAGTAATTTAATAATAAAATCCTAAGATACTGATTTCTAAGGTATTTATTATCAAGGGTTACACCCGTGGAATAAGTCTCGGAGTACTCCAGCGACGCATTCACGTGACCTCGCTTGGCAACGCATGGACGTAATAGAACCTTCGAGAGTACTCTTGGCAGAACCCTCTAGAATGAGTTAACTAAGTATATAAGTTAGTAAGGACTCTAGCTTAGAAAGGACAATCGAATCTTCTTATATATAGACACCTCTATAGTTTAATTCATTAGTATTTGCTATAAGTCCTAATATTAGATTCGATTCTTAAACTAACACTAGAATAACGGGCCTTTACGGCAACACTGGAACATATTAGACTATTTTAGCAACACTAGAATATAACGGGCCTTTACAGCAACACTGGAACATATCGGGCTATTTTAGCAACACTGGAACTCAAGAGCCTTTATAGTAACACTAGAACACATCGGGCCATTTTGGCAACACTAGAATACATCGGGCCTTTACAGTAACACTGGAACTTACGGGCTATTTTACAGCATTTACGGAACTTACGGATAATAGAAGAACTATAAGAAGGCGGTATACTGAATCAGCTACCTACCTGGTTTCTATAGTATGTTTAAGAGTAGCGGAATCAGTTAATATCTACCTAAGAGGACGATTGTCTACGGATTATAAACGAGTAAAAGAAGGATGAGGAAGCTCGCTTACGGATGATCTATAATGATAATAAACCTGGGAAATCTCTTCCTCTGCTACTGGAATTCTACGGAGACTCGGATAAGCTAGAAGCTTAGTTATAACAAGCACAAGCTAAAATCGAAGTCGACTACTACGGATATACTAAATACGTTAAGTTTTAGGTACTTAACAGATCCTTATAGGGTAAGGCGCTCTGTAGAATAGAAGCATAGGTACGGGAACAGGGCAAGCTAGAGCTAGCTAATAGCAGTGATTTCTTAGGTCGAGTAGAGTTTGTATTTAGAGACCTATAAGCTAAGGAAAGAGTGTAACGAAAGCTAGAATCCTTCTACTAGGGCTTAAGACTATTCCTAGAGGTCTTTACAGAATAGCAAGCCCTACTTATAGAGTCTAGAGGAGGATCTTAGCTAAACGACGTAAAAAAGGTGTCTCTTAACCGAATCCTTAGCAACGAGTTAGTTAAGGCAATGATCATAGTTCCTTCTTAACCTAACTTCGAGTCTTACTACTCTATTATTAAAGAAACAGACGACCGCTTAAGAGCTTATAAAGCTTAAACATTAAGATCTAGGGCCTAGACTCTCCTAGAAACACTACAGACCTTTTAGAAACGCTCGACAGATACTATATAGTAGGTAACGAGCGGTAATATCGCTAATAAACTAAAAGTTACCTGTAAGGCATCTATAGAGGGCATGGATTAGGAACCGGCACCTGCTAAAGTCTTAATAACTAGTACTAAGCGTGCTAAATAGGTATCCTAGGAAGAACAAAGCAACCGTGCTTATACTAGTCGCTGTCTTCGTTATAGAGCTACTGGTTATTTTGTTTAAGAATGTCTATATAGACTACTAAGGCGACCTATAACAGCGGATTCGGTCTGTAAACAGAAGGCAGAGGTTAAGGAAGTAGCGCTAGAATTAGAAGAAGAAGACGGTAATGTCTCCTTAGATTCAGAAAACTAGTAGCTCCTGTTAGAAAGCGTAGGCAAGGGCGACGAAGGGAGTTGTTAGCAATAGACACTTAGAGACATTTTAAGTAGGAATATATAGACGAGAAACCTCTTCTTATATCGGCTTTAGTAAATAGGGTAGCTACTTTATAAGCCTTAGTAGATTTAGAGTGTTTAGTCTATGGAATTGTTTTAGACTGTTTTATTCGTTACTATTAGCTCTCTTACGTATAAATCACACTAAGGCATTTACAGTTAGTAGAAGGAGTATCAGAGGATGCTATATCCTAAGTAGTATCTTTTAGTATAGATATTAGAGGCTACTAGCAGAAACGGGTTTATACTTACGTAGTCTCTAAGATCGAGGGTTATAAAATAATTCTAGGAAAATCTTAGTTAAGGAGAGAGCGAGCTTTACTTAACGCTGTTAAGAGATACTTGCTCTTCTAAGACTCTAGGTTAGAAGTTTATAGCAAGCTAGAAAAGTCTTACTCCTATAAGTAAGTAAGCGCGGCCGTCTTCTACTTTCTTATAAATCGAAAACAGAAGCTACAGGTCTTTATAGCAAGCCTTGTAGATATTATAAAAGCCTTAGCAGAAAAGAAGTATATAAACCTATAGACGAAGCTACCTAGCTGGATTAGCCTGGAATTCTATCTAGTATTCGATAGGAAGGAAGCAAATAAGTTACTAGTATATCGTAAAGGAATTAATTATAGTATCGAGCTTTTATAAACCGAAAACGAATCAGAAGAAACAGTTCTCTAGAGGCCACTCTATAACATATTACGAGACGAGCTATTAGTACTCTATAAAACCCTAATAGAGTTACTAGATAAGGAATTCATTCGAGTAAGCAACTCTCTAGCAGCTACGCTAGTACTTTTCGTACGAAAGCTAGGAAGGGGTCTACGGTTCTATTACAACTACCGAGTACTAAATAAGTTAACCTATAAGGACTGCTACTCTTTACCTTTAATCTAAGAAACACTTAACTGGATTAGGAAAGCTAAGTAGTTTATAAAAATAGATGTTATTACTACCTTTTATAAGATACGGATTAAGAAGAGAGACGAGTAGAAAACGGCTTTCTAGACACGCTTTAAGCTTTTTAAATAGCTTATTACCCCTTTTAGACTTACAAATGCTCCTAGCACTTTCTAGTAGTATATTAATCATACGCTTTAAGAGTTCTTAGACGACTTTGTCTTAGTATATGTCGACGATGTCTTAGTCTTTATAGACGGCACCTGTAACCAGCACCGCGAGCATGTTTATAAAGTAATACAAAGGCTTTAAGATGCTAGGCTATAGCTTAATATTAATAAGTACGAATTTAAAGTATAGTCTATAAAGTACCTTAGGTTTATTATAGAAGCAGGGAAAGGTTTATAGATAGACCTAGCTAAAATATAAGCTATTATAGATTAGAAAGCACTAACAACGGCAAAAGGCGTCCTTAGCTTCCTAGGATTTGCGAATTTCTATTAACGGTTTATTAAAGACTTTTTACAGATTATAGCTCCTCTTTACAGACTCGTTAAAAAGGATATATCCTTCTAATAGACAGACGAAGCAAATAGAGCCTTCGAATAGTTAAAGCAGGCCTTTACAGAGGCCCTAGTATTAGCTTAGTTTAACCTAGATTACGAGACGGTCCTAGAGACAGACTCCTCTAGATATTACTTAGGAGGCGTGCTCTCTTAAGTAAAGAATAGCGTCTTATAGCCCGTAGCCTTCTTCTCAAAGAAACACGTACCTGCTGAATATAATTACCTAATATATAACAAAGAGTTATTAGCTATTATTCGTTGCCTTAAGGAATAGGAAGCAGAGTTAAAAAGTATTAGGCAGTTTATAGTACTTACGGATCATAAGAATCTTAAGTACTTTACAACAGTCTATAAACTGTTCGAAAGACAAATGCGGTAGTAGTTAATACTTAGTAAGTTTAACCTAATTATCTAATACCGCCTAAGCAAAGAGGGAGGACTACTAGATATACTAACAAGGAGGGACCAGGACCTCCTAGAGGAGGGAGATAAACGCCTTAATTATAGGATAGTATAACTAATTCCAGACAGGATGATTTAAGAAAATACTATATAGCTAGTAGCAGTGTTAGTAAACGAGAGGAATCAAGTAAGCGACGTAGCGACGTAGCAAGCGTTTATAGACTAACTACAGAACTTCTAGGAAGAGGGAAAGGTATAAGACAAGGACTTTAGGCGTCTTATAGATACTATCTACTAAGGAGATAGAGTGTTTCTAGTAGACCTCGCTTCTCTAGTTAAAGTCTCTGTCTCTAACTGCTTAGTTAATAAGAACGGTGATTTATAGTTTAGGAGTAGACTATGGGTCCCCGACTATAAGCTGCTATAGACCGTAATTATATAGGAACTCTATGATTCTACACTTACGGGCCATCTTAGTAAGAACGGGACAATTATAATAGTCTTAAGAGAGTTCTTTTAGCTAAACCTATAGACTATAGTTAAGTAGTTTATTTATAACTATGGAGTTTATAGACGTACTAAGGTCTAGAGGGATCGTAAATAAGGCCTACTTCGTCTGTTACCAATTCCTAAGCAGTAATAGCAGGAGATCTCTGTCGACTTTATTAGACTACTACCTATAAGTAAAGGCTCTAATATAATAGCAGTGTTTACAGACCGTTTAGGCAAAGTGGTGCTTCTTACAGCTTATAACTCGACTATATCATCGGAGGAATTTGCTCGCTTATTCATTACTATATACTATAGCTTACATAGACTACTAAGAGTAATAGTATCTGATAGGGGCCTGTAATTCATTAGACAAGTATAGAAGACGCTTTATAACTTCTTACGGATTAAACGACGGATCTCTATAGCCTTCTATCTACAAACTGACGGGTTAACAGAACGGGTAAATACTAAAGTCGAGACGCTTCTACGGCAGTGGATTAATATAGCCTAGGACGACTAGGCCGACTAGCTGCTAGTAGTATAGCTAGCTTTTAACGGACGGGATTTAACATTAACAGGTATAAGCCTCTTCTAACTTAGCCACGGCTATCCGTTACGGACTATCGACCCCTTAACAGACGTTATAGCACCTATAAACATAAAAACACTAATTCAAAAGGGCGAAGCAATAGTAGCAAAGATTAAGGCTATTGTAGAATAGGTATAATCATTAATAACAAGGGTATAACAAGACTAGGAGACTTAAGTAAATCGTTCACGGAATACCGCTCCTACGTATAAGGTTAGAGACAAGGTTTACTTAAGCTTACGGAATATACGGATAGACAGGGCTAGTAAGAAACTAGACGCTCGATCTGCTAAGTTTATAGTTATCGAGGTTATTAGCCTATCTATATATAGGCTAGACACCCCGCCTAGTATCTACAATGTCTTTAATATAGACTTATTAAGGCTAGCAGCTATAGACCCGCTGCCTAGTTAAATTATAGACGATAATCAACCACCTATAATATTAGTAGACGATACTATAGAATAGTAAGTTAAAAGAATACTAGGTCAACGGTAAAAGAAGCTTCTAGGGAAAGGCTCTCGTACTCGACTCGAGTATAAGGTTAAATAGATAGGATACGCAAACCTAACATAGGAACCTGCTACTGAGTTAGAGGACATAGTAGCCCTAGACACCTACCTTCAAGAGTAGGAAGAGGGGTAATGTTAAGGGTTATACCCGTGGAATAAGTCTCGGAGTACTCCAGCGACGCATTCACGTGACCTCGCTTAGCAACGCATGGACGTAACAGAACCTTCGAGAGTACCCTTAGCAGAACCCTCTAGAATGAGTTAACTAAGTATATAAGTTAGTAAGGACTCTAGCTTAGAAAGGACAATCGAATCTTCTTATACATAGACACCTCTGTAGTTCAATTCATCAGTATTTACTATAAGTCCTAACATTTATAGTATTAGAGTAGTGTTTATCTGTCTATAAGAAGTATAGTAGGAAGTCTTATTCCTAGTATAGGTATTATATTCTACTATTACTTTCTTAACTATCGTAGATAACTGATTAATATAGTAGTATTACCTTATCTACTAGAGGGTTCTACGAATTCCTTAGTAGCTATAAATAAGCGTAGTATAGTATTCTTATATAAACTCCTTTATATATAAGCTAGGAACCTATAGTTTCTCTTTTATATATTAGTTATAATCTTTATAAATACTCTAAATTTTATCTATCTAGATGTCGTTTATTACTACTATTTCATATATAATAGGTACTAAGTCGCTGTTTTTATTATACTTTAATATTACTATATTAATATATTTTTTATTTTCTTTATAACCTAGCTTCTAGCTTAGAGTATCGGCTTAAGTGTTACTTATTCTACTAATATATCGAATAATTACCTTAAATTCTACTAAGGTTTTAGACTACCTAGCTAAGCGTCTTATAACGAGCTCCTTAGTTATAGTAAATATTTTTAGGTTTAGATAATTAATAAGTACTATTACTAGGTACGTCGTACTTTAGAGATAAATTCTCTATTCTTTAAGAGCTAAAATAATAGCTATTAATTCTTTATTATAAATACTATAGTTCTATTATACTATATTAAAAGTTTTTAAGAAATATACTATAAGTATAAGTTTTCCTGTTTTATTTAGTTATAGATATATAGTACCTACTACTATATCTAAGGCGTCTGTTTCTATTATACTTAGTTTCTTATAATTAAAATCGTATAATATAGGTTTTACTATAAACTGTTCTTTAATTTCCTAGAAGGTCTTTTTAGCCTTCTTATTCTAGATAAAAGTTATAGCTTTTCTAGTTAGTATTAACATAGGTTTTATAATCTTTATATAGTTCTAAATAAATAGTTAATAGAAATTAGTAAATCTTAAGAAGAATTATATATCTTTAATATTTTTTAGTAATTCCTATTTAATAACTATATAGATTTTTTCTAGATCTATTTCTATTTTTCCTAAGCTAAATACCTATTATAAAAATGCTTTTAAATTATATCTTAAACCTCTTAAATAGAGGAAGAGAAAGGATGTATTTATATATAAATTTATAATTCTAGAATGTTCTAGATCACGTGTTACTGATTCTAAGCGATTCTAGCAACACTCTCTCTAAATCAGTATACACTCTGAATCAGTATATAGAGATAGATACCCTAGAGTAAAAAACCCTCCTTTTAAATTCTAGTAGACCTCTAATAGAAGAGGAAAACCATAGGTATATAAGTAAACTATACGTCTTTTACCCGAGTATTTAGAGAGATAGGATATTCCTCCGGTTCTTATTTTATAAGGAGACCGACTCCTTCGGTTTTTGTTTTATAAGGAGACCGACTTCTTATACGTACAGGTGCTTTAATTACATAGGTTACCTAGCTATTCTAGTCTTATCCAGATCTGCGGGAGAATATAGCATTTGTAGCTCTCTTACTATATAGTCTATAAGGACTTTATATAGAACCTGTATTACTACTATGTTATAAAAATGCTTTTGAATTATATCTCAAATCTCTTAAATAGAAGAAGAGAAAGGATGTATTTATATACAAATTTACAATTCTAGAATATTCTAGATCACGTGTTACTGATTCTAAGCGATTCCAGCAATAATACCTATCTAAGAAAGAGAGTTCTTTTAACTCTAAACTTATATTTTAAGAGTTTTAAATAAGAGTCTACTTTAGTAAGTCTTTATAAGACTTCTTTTATATAGCTTTTATATTCTTTTAGATTTTCTAAGAAAATTAATATATTATCTAGGTAATATATAACAGTTACTCTTAAAAGATCCTCTAAAATACTATTATTCTATTTCTAATAAGTAGCTAGTATATTAGTTAAACTAAAAGATATTACTATATACTTATAGAATTCTAATAGTAAGATAAACGTAGTCTTCTATTTATAGCCTACTTTAATTCTAATTAATCTATAAGCGTTTTATTAATCTAGTTTTATAAATTTCTTTACTTAGCCTAGCTTGTTTTATAAGTACTAGCTAGTTAGTAATAAGTAAGCGTCTTTAATTATTACGTTATTTAATTCCTTATAATTAATATATACTCGTCTATTTAGATCGTTCTTTTTCTTAATAATAAGTATATTTATATTAACTAAAGGTTATTATTCTAGCTTTCTAGTCGATCTCTATATTATATTCCTAAATCTATAGTATACTAAGTATTACTTTCTTACTTTCTATTTTAATAATATTAAATTATATATCTAAATAGTATCCTTTAATATTAACTTTTACTAGAATAGTTTACTAATTAATAATCCTATTTTAGTATATAATATCTATCTTATTAACTACTTCTAAATAATATAATCTTATTCCTTTAATTAGAACGTTTAGCTTCTCTTAAGCTATTAAAGAAATAAAGTTACTTATTACTTCTAAGTCTATTATAACTCGTAACTTTTTCTCTTATATTTCTATAGTTATTACTAACTGTCTTTCTTCTAAAGTAGTATTTAATTTTACTTTAATATATTAGACTTCGAAGAATTGATTTTTCTAATTAAATTTTCGTTCTTTCTTACTCCTATACTATAGAAAGAATCTCACTCTTTCCTAGTCTATATATACTACCTTATATACTAATTAATATTCTATAATTCCTATAGTCTTAGGAGTTCTCTCTATAAATCGTTTTAGTAAGTTTCTACATCTATATTAGATCTATCTATTATTAGTTTCTTTAATAGTTTCTATAGACTATAGCTCTTCTATATATAGGTAATCTAAAGTAGCCTCTAGTATACTTATCTCTAGTTTTATATATTAAATCTTAAATATATAATCTCTTAAGTTCTTTTCCTTAACTACTTGAATCTAGGACTAAGGAAAGAATACTACTCCTTTCTTATTAGATAAAGCTATCTTATATATTTAATAATATTCTACTATTCTAATAGATTCTAGTAAAATTCCTTTAAACTATTTCTATAATAACTAGTCTATAGTTAGACTTAGTTTATATTATATCTATTACGCTATTATTTCTTAAACTGTTTCTATAAACTATAGTTCTTCTACTAAAGAATAGTAAAATTCTTCTAGTTCTGTTTTAGCCTATCTAGTAATATTAAACTCTCTTCGCTTCTAGAATAGTATACTAAACAACTTCTATAAACCGTATTTTCTAAATACTAGTCTATTATTTCTACTTAATATAACTATAATATATTATTTAAATTCCTTTAATATAATATCTTTAAATATTATTCTAAGAAAAGAGGTTTTAATCTATTCTTTAAATTCTATTAGAACCTACTACGTCTACGTACTAGTTTCTTCTAAAATATTATATACTCTCTATATATCCTCTATCTTAGAATAGGTAGATTTCTTAACTTACTATTAGCTATACTTATATTCTTTTTTCTTAATAGTTTCTTATCTAGTAATTAGACTAACTAGAGTTATTATTTTAAGGTTATTTCTTATAACTATATATATTATTAAGATAGTTAGATTAACTTCTTATATAGTATAAGAACTCTAGAAGTCTAGCTTCTGATTATCTATATATACTTATCGATTTCTTATTTAAATATTCTAAGAAAGGCCTAAGTTTCTCTAACTTCAGAGTCCTTATTTCTAACCTCTTCTTCTAAACTAGAAGATAAGTCTAAGGTTTCTAAAGAACTAGTTAATAGTAGTAATTCGTACTCTTAAAGATATTACTCGAATTCTACTACTAATCGTATATTATAATTTTCTTTAAAAAGTAGATTCTTATTATTATTAGTATCTTAAACTCTACTAACTTATAATTCGATTCCTTTGTTTAGCTACAGGTATATAGCGCCTGCTATTATATTTATAGTATCTGTTTCGATCTATATACTATATTCTCTAGCTTTAAGTTCCTTGTCTATAAGTTTAATATAATCGGTTAAAGCTACTTATTATTAAATAGTAGTATTAATCTACCTCTTTCTCTTAGAGTCTTTCTTCTTACTATACTTATTTACTCTATAACTAGGGAGGTTATAGCTGTAATATAAGTTCTACTTACGTCGACGATTCACTCTTCTTAAGAAAGTCCTTCTTTCTTTAGAAAGGTTTTCTTTTATATAGTATTTGCCTTCTTACTATGTTTAGTATAGAAGTGCTTCTACTTTTCTATCTCTTTACTCTTTTCTCTATATCTAGGGTTACTCTTTCTAAATTTATATAAGCGGTTATCTAACTAGATAACTTCCTTAATTATACTTATAATAGTTAAGAACTATATATTCTATTTAGCTATTTCCTTATAGATATATATCTTTAATCCTCTATAGAAGAGTTCTATAAGAGTAATAGTATCCTACTCTAACTTCGTTCTATAGTATTAAAATTTATTAGTATAATCTATTACTAATCTAGTCTAGTATAATTCTAAAAGCTTATATATAACTGTTTAAATTATATTAAAGTCTTTAAAGACTTTTCTAATAGTTGTCTTAAATTCTCTCTAAGATTTAAATATAATCTTAGTTGATTCTATTTTTCTATCTTTATTCTTATTCTTAAAGAAGTCTTCTAAATATAGCTAAGCCTATTCTAACGCTAATCCTCTAAAATAGAAGATAGCGAAGATAGTTTATAAATTATAATTACCTTTGAATTTATTAGAATTAAAGTTAAAGTAGATGTCTATTTAGAGAAGGAATAAGTCGAGTTTCTTATACTTCCTATAATATATATCTAGTATCTTAACTTTAATAGACTTAAGTACTTCGACCTTATAAGGCTCGGAGGCGTCTAGTATACTAACATTGTCGTCGTTCCTAGTTATCTATATACTAGCAGGTGTTCTTCTAGTAGTACTTCTAGATATTTCTACAACGTTAACTCGACTAGTATTTAGGCTAGCTGCTACGGCGGGGGTTATTAAGGCTATAGCGACTAAACTTCTAAGTAGGTGCTTAAAGTATAACGAAACTTAAATAAACTAAATAAAGATAACTAAGTCTCGAAGGTTAGTATATAAGTAAGAAGTATAGATACGCTAGGTTGTTTACTTAGAAGTAAACTTATTACTTATATTAAAGATATTAAATAAGATAATAAGATTAATAACTAAAGTTAAGTACGAAGCTTCTATCTAATAGCAGACGTGCTAGTCTTATATAGAACTCTTCGTACTATCTAGATCCTCTTATAGACCTAGATCCCTAGATCTCTCTAGATCTCTTAAGAGATCTAATAGAATCTAATACGTAACTTCTAACAGTTATCTAATAGTAAGATCCTAGAATACCTAAATGCCTCTATATTACTAATTCTCTTCTATATTACTTTCTATTTCCTAGATATCGTATCTTATTCTATTAGAGCGCTGTCTAGACTACTTACTACGTATAACGTGATTTATAATACGAAGATATTATTTTCTCTTTTTACTAGTTCTAGTAATAGTACTTTTATTATTCCTAGTACTATATAGTATTAAAGTTTAGATTAAAGGGTTTATAATATTATATTATATAGGTTTAGAGTAAGATTTAATATTATTACTAATTAGTCTTTTTCTACTTAGATCTTAGTAATATAAGTACTAGGCTATATAAAGAATTTGTTTATTATTAGTACTAGAGCTACTAGTATTTCTTTAGATAGTTTTAAAAGTCTTTTTAGAGTTATTAGTTCGTCTATAAATAGGACTAGTTTAATTCTTTTAGATTCTACAACTAGTGTTTTATAGCTACTAAAGAGATAAGACTCTATTTTTTATCTAGTTAGTCTTAATAAGAAGAGTTATATTTTTTTTAATAGAACTTATTATAAGCGTTCTTCTAATAGTATTAAGATATACTCTTTTAATATTTAGATTAATATAAAGCAGAAGTTAGAGTTTTACTCTACTAGTACTACTAGGTCTTTAATAAAGCCTTTTATAGATAAGAAGTATTATAATATAGTTTTTATTATTATTCTTTATATACCTTCTTTTATAGCTAAGTAGGCTACTCGTTTACTTATAGTTAGTTTAATAAATCTTAATAATAAGAACTAATCTATTTCTTCTATATTTAATACTTTAACTATTTACTTAAATAGGTCTAAGAATAAGCTTCCTACTATAGAAGTTTAGAATATTATATTACGTTTTTTTTTAGAAGAAAAATTAATAATAATTAATAGTTATATTCCTTATTATTATTAATATCTAATAATAATTTATAAATTAGACTCTACTCTAATATTAGTATATCTAGTCTTTCTATTAGTATAAATATTAATTATTAGATGTTTATAAATATATAGTTCCTATTTAACTAATTAATATCTATCTCTCTACTTTCTCTTAAATCTCTATTAAATAGAGTAATATATAGCTTACTCTATTTTATAACGTATATCTTTTTAAGATATTTATCTATTACTAAAAAATTATTTTAATATTCTAATATCTATTTATAGTATTTAAATATGTCTTTATTAAATAATAGAATATTATTAATAATAATATATTTTACGTTACTATTAATAAGAGATACGTTCTAGTATCTACTTATATAGTAGTAAGTACTAAGTAATCGTGTCTAAGTTATCTTATATAACGTGGTTTATTACTAAGTAGTATATATCACCGAGTAGCGTACTTTCCTCTACCTTACTACCTACTAACTTTAATATACGTTTTCTTAATAACTAACTATAGAAATCTAAACCTAAGAAGTACGAATTATCCTAGATATTAAGGTTATTCGAATATCTTAAAAACTTAGTCGCTGCTCTGCTATAAAAATCTACAAAGTTCTTAAAATAATACTTCGACATAGAATAGCTAGCCGAATCTATCGCTTCGAAGCTAAACCTAATTATTATAAATTAAACGACTTAGAAAAGAAGACACTTATTTAATATATACTTAATCTAGATATAAGAGGATTTGCGCTCTAACTAGCTAGCGTAGAAGATATAGCGAATTATATCCTCGAATTATAGAGAAGAAAACGTGTTAGTAAGCTTTAGATATATTAATTCGTATAACGTCGACTAGAATTAAAGACGTGTTTTAATCGCGTTTACGACTTTTAAAGAGCCTTATACGAAGATCTAGAGCTTATTAGCACGTGGTTTCGACTTATAGAGAATATAAGAGTAAAATATAGTATTTTAGACTACGACTTTTATAACTTTAATAAGGCAGGGTTTATAATAAGAATTATCTACCTAGTAATAGTTATAACTCGTACTAATCGACGTAGCAGAGGTAAGGCAGTTTAGCTTAGTAATCGAGAATAGGCTATAGTAATTACTTATATTAATAGCGAGGGTTAGAACGTGCCTCTGTTTTTAGTAGTTTAAGAGAAGAATTATCTTACGAATTAGTATACTAAGAGCGGCCTCTTATATAACTAAGTTATTAAACCTATAAGTAATAGATAGACTAATAATAAGATAGACCTAGAATAGCTACGACACTTTAATAAATATACTTATAGTTATATAAAAGAGCTATATCGAATACTAGTATTAGATAGGTATAAGAATTATAAATCAGCTGTATTTTAAGAGTATTATTATCGTTATATAGGTGAATAAGCCTCTGACTCATATCTATTCACGTGACTAGCACGCTAGTACCACGCTAGCACAAGCATAAATAGTCGTACTTCGAGTACCTAGAATAGTTATAGAGAATATAATACGTATATATAACTAGACAGATTTATAACTAAGTTATACTAATACTAATTAGTATTATACGTAGATTATATTACTTAGTTATAAGCTTACTTATACTTACTATAGTTAAGTGTCTTTAGCTAACTGAACGTTGAGAGTAGTACTGTTATATACTATAGCCTACTACTATGTATAATCCTCTAACCTTGTTTAGATTTAATTATATAAGTATACTATCTTATACTTTGTTTTAGGATTTATATAATATACAAATCCTAGAGTAAAGCGTAAGATAGTATACTTATATAATTAAATCTAAATAAGGTTAAAGGATTATATATAGTAGTAGGCTACAGCGTATAATAGTACTACTCTTAACGTTTAGTTAGCTAAAGACACTTAACTATAGTAAGTATAAGTGAGCTTATAACTAAGTAATCTAATCTACGTATAATACTAATTAGTATTAGTATATGTTATAATCTATATCTGAAGGCAAAGACATAAGAGTATATATATATATATTCGAGAATTTAAAGCTACAGTTCTAAGAACGAGGGAATACGGAATATATACTCTACGAAAAAGGGGTATTCCTACTAACTATAAAGAGCCTTTAATCTCGTTATAAATCCGTCTAAGCGTTATAGCTCTGATAGTTATATATAGGACCGAGAATTACGTGTTATAGACCAGCGCTGTAATATTACCCTCTCTTTTAGAAAAAGCTTATTTATAAGCTTTATATTATAACTGAATCGTCTGTTAGATAATCGTAATCGTCTATTCCGTCTTCCTAGGCTCGTATCTAGCTTTATAAAGCCCTTAGTAGACTAGCGCGGGCTAGATTAGTAAGGTGAAAATCGCGTAATTTATATAAATAATACTTAAAATTCGAGGCTAGATACTACTATAGATCAGGGTTATAGCCTAACTATTGAACCTTATATTAGAGCTTTCTATAAACTGCCTTTATAGCTAAGACTTCTTCTACTTCCTACTCTTTCTAATCTGTAACCTATATTAGCAGAGGTAGTTCGTTTACCTATCTAGGTAACAGATCTATAGCAGCTTTATAAAGCAGTGATAGGTAGAATATAGGGTATATACGGAAGTGGTTTAGTAGTTTAAGCTAGAAAGAGTGTTCTTCGCAGGCTATAATCTAGAACGGACCCTCGTTTTATCTATCTAGCTTATAGCTTAGCTAGTCTATCTTCTAATTATAAGTCGATACTTAAACAAAGTCGTCTACGTCAAAGTCTACTACTCTTCGAATCTAGTTCATAGACCTTATATAGTAGTCTTATACTTTACTAACTAATTCCTTTACTATAGTCTAAGTATTATATATTCTCTATACAAGTGCCTCTACATCGGTCCAGTTAAGCTATTCGTAGACTGTTATAGATTTATCTAGACAGTTCTAATTAAAGGACGTAGTAGCTACGTATCTATTAATTACTTTAAAGGGCGAGAGCCTACCTAGACTCTCGTATAGAAGCGTAAGCTAAGCATAGTCTAGAATAGGGACAAGTTCGCTCTAGTTATCCTAATAGTAACTAACAAAAGGCTATAAGCGTTGATTAATCTATTAGTTTATAATTTCGGTTTATCTATTAGTTTATAAGTAGAAAGCAGTAGATAGCTTAAGCTTTATACTAAGGATTCTATAGAATTTAGACTAGAAAGAAGAAACAAACTATAGTCTATAGTCTAAAATAATACTTTATAAATAGCTGTAGGTTTAATAGATCTATGTAACGTATATTCGAGCTATATCTTAGGTTATAACTGTCTTTAGACAAGGGATCGAGACCGATTACTTAGTTAGACGATCTATAACTACTTATAAGGTATCGTAACCTTGTTTATCAGTAGGGAAAGACTTATAGTCTATAGTAATATACTGCTAGGGACGTTCTAGAACTAGTAACAGGTATAAAAACCTAGGTTTATAGTCGCGAGGAACCGTAGTACGTCGACAGTCTCTGTAGTTACTAATATAGGTTTCTACAGACGTCTATAAACCTTTCTACCAGTATCTACGAGCGAGGATAGCTACTGTCTTTGTCCGTCTAAGGTGAGCCGTAGATACTTATACGTAAGCCTTATAGATTAGGTCCGTCTATAAGGTACCTTAATTAGGAACTACGAGTCTCTTTTACTAAAGAAGTAAGCTATTCTCTATTATCTAGTTTTAGTACCCGCGGGTAGCTTTCGTTCGGTCGTCTTCTAAGTCTAAAGAGTTATAGTTAGTAGTAAGTAACTAGTTAACAAGGTTAAGCAAGGGTTCTAAGGTAACTAAAGCTAACGTTATAAGAGGTTCTAATCGAGTAGTAATACGTGGATCTAACTGATTAGACGTAAGTAAGGTTTATTATCTTATAAACGCTTTTAGGTCGTTCTATAGGTTAACGTCTTAGTCTTAGTATATTAGCGTATCCGTTTTCTCGTTCTACTTACTAGATTAAAACGTAATTATAAAATAGAACTCTAATAGAAACTCTACCTATCTCGCTTACTACTAGTTTAAGGTTTTAGAGGTTATAAAGTACTCTAAAGCCTTATAATCAGTGAAGACCTTAATCTAGGAGCTAGTCTAAGCAAGATCCGCTTACTATTATCTAAAAGAGTATATAATAGCTAATATCTCCTTATTATAGATTTAGTAGTTTAGCTTAGTAAGGTTTATCGTCTTCGAGAAGTAGCCTACAGGTCTCTACGGTTCGGTTTTAGATATACGTTATAATATTATAGTTGTAACTACTCTATTAGAAGCGTTAGTCTTAACTATAGTCTCTAAATCAGCTGTAAAGTGGTATAAGAGAGAGGCGGTAACTAAGGCTTCTTTTAATATATTAAAAGCCTTCTTATATTCTAAGTCGAACTTAAATAACACTTCCTTACTCGTAAGGTAGTTTAATAGACGAGTAATCTATCTATAATCCTAAATAAGACGTTAGTAGAAGTTATAAAAACCTAGGAAGGACTAGATACCCTTAATAGTACTAGGATATTTCTAGGAAACGATTGCTAAGATCTTCTCTAGGTTAACTTCGATTCCGTCTATAAAGATAATAAAACTAAGGTACTTTATACGAGTAACGTAGAACTCTATCTTCTTAATATCTACTTATAGTCTAGCTTTATAGAGCTGTTCTAAGACCTTATAAACGTGTTCAACGTGTTCGAGCTTATTATTAGAGTATATAAGAATGTTATTAAGGTAAGCTATATAAAAGTCATCGAGATATTCTATAAGAACGCTATTTATATACCTCTAGTATATAGTAGGACCGTTAGTTAAGCTAAAAGATAATACCTTATATTTAAATATACTATAACAGGTCTAAAAGATTATAAGTTCTTCTAACTCTAGTTCTATACGTATATAGTTAAAAGCTTAACGAATGTCGAGCTTTATAAGGATTTTAGTACTAGTGATTTATATAAGAGTTTCGTCGATTAGCAGAAGAGAGTGCTGGTTCTTATAAGTAAGGTTGTTAAGTTTCTAGTAGTCGATACAAAGCTATAAGCTTCTGTTAGACTTCTTTATAAACAGTACTAGAGAGGCGAAAGAGGCGTAGCTAGGAATAATAAACCCTTTATCGAGGTTATCGAGGATATACTACTTTATAGCTAGAAGTTCCTTAGTCGTTATCCTATATAATAGGTTATATAATAGAGTATTTAGACCTATAAGTTCAATCCAGTAGTCGACTTAGTTTCGTAGTAGAGGAAGCTTATCTAAAGCTCTCTTTGAAAAGACATTCTTAAAGTCTATATATTCCTAGTAAACGTTCTATTCTACTAGTTATTCGTCTAAAGCATAATCTACTAAAGAGAGCTCTATACGTAACCTGTCTATAAGAGCATAGTCGATCTCTTATAAGCTAGTAGAGAAGACTTCGTTATCGCGCTTTTAAAGGTTAAGTTTAAAAGCAGTAGCTCTAATATAATAGATATTAATAGCAAAGTCTTCTATAGGTTTACAGATGTTTATAAGCGAGCTTATAGCCGCTTTATAGTCTATAACTAAACGTTTTCCTAAGAAGGATCGACAACGTTGTTAGCAGTTAGGAATAAGGACTTATATTCTATTCTAGGCAAAGACGAGGTCTTACTAAAAGCTTTCGTCTAGAATTTCCTCGAGAGTAACTAGTAGCGAGGTTTAGCGCTAGCTTCGAGGTAGTATCGAATAGATTAATATAAGTTTCTCTATAGTATTCTAGCAGAGGTCGCGGTTCTCTATATCCTTCTAAGCTTAGAGGTCTAGCAGGGAGATAGTTATCGATTCTCTAGTAATAGATACTAAGTAATCGAATCAACGAACTAGAGAAAGGGATTCTAGCTACTTAATCTTATAGCTACGGACTACTAACTTTATATTTACGTTTATAAGCTATTAACAGCTGATAATAATATCGTATCTACTAATATTAGTAATTAGAAAGAGCGTATTAGTAAACTGTCGTCTATCGATACTTAGTATTAAGCGAATAACGCGAGTAATCGCTAGTCCTTTATATCTATTAAACCCTATAATTAATATTATATATAATAGCTTTTCTATAGCCTGTCTATAATATTAACTTAACTAGTCAGCTAAAGCCGTATTAATAAATAGCTATCTATTCGCTCTAGTATTAATAAGTCTAGTAGTATTAAAAGTATATCTATTCTTAATTAAAGTATATATAGTTATAAAAGCCTTTCTACCTATTATATAACTTAGATTAAGAGGTTAAGATCTAAGTTTATTTTACTCTAAAGAGGAGACTTACTTTAGAGCTGTTCTTTTCCCGAGTTCTTATAAACAAGTTCCTCGTCAGCTGATTCTTCTCTAGACGCTTATAGTCTGTAGAAGTCCGTAAGCGAGTTTTCAGCGTCTTCTAATAGCTTAATAGCTGTAGAGGGTTTTTAAGAAAGAGGGTATTTACTAGCATAGTACCTAGGTTCATCGTAATTATAATAGATAACGTCTGTTATATCCTAGATAGGATTCGTACTCTTATAAGTAGGCAAAGGAGTCTTACGGTCCGTAACTAGAGAGTAACAGACCGGGCTTTAGGTTAGCGGATAACCAATAGTAGTATATAGAGCTAGAAGTTAGTAAGTTAATCCGTAGCCGGTAGAGAAACCTCTTATAAGTAGGCGGCGGTTATAGCGAGCTATAAAGCGTTCCTTAATAGTTTCCCCGTCTTAATAGACAGAGTAACAGCGGTTATATAACTAGTTAAAGGTTACTAAAGTGATTTAGACTAGTAAGATACTTACTTAGAGAGCTAGCGTAAGCTTCTGGTATAAATCTTTAGACTACTTACTTAATAGGATATAAGCCTTAGTTATAAAGCTTAAGAAGGTTGCTTTAAATATAGCAAAAGTCTCGTCCTCTTATATTAAGAGTTTATAGAAGACCTTATAAACCTCTACAGCTTCGTTACTATCTACGAACAAGGTATCTAGATATATAAGTATATCTATAACATCTATAAATAAGATAGAGGAACCGAAATCCATCTATAGTTCCAGGTACTCTTATACTACACTAGAAGTAGCTATAAAGACAAAGGTAAGTTTGTCTTATTCGTTCTCGAAGAGGTTCTTTCTTATTTTACTAGCTAGGATAATCCGCCAAGTCTTATATAATAGAGAGATGCTGTTCTTAAGTTTCTCGCTATCTTAGAACTTATAAGTAGAATTATTAGAACTAAATCGGGAATAGGAGGAGTCGGTAGTAGCCTCTTAGAAGGCTTACGTATACTCGCGGCTTAGGAGAGGGTTGTCAAAGTAGTTTATAAGCAACGGGGTTTAGTAGAGTTGTATATATAAAGAGAGGATTTTAGCTCGTAAACGAACGTTTTCGTCTATAGAAGGCTCGCTTATCGTAGAGGAGGCAGGCGAGGGAGGGGCGACTCTAGAGGTGTTATCCGGTTATTAAGGCTTGGTTTAAGACAAGCTAGTAGGTGTCTTCCCTTTTCTACTATAACTACTTCGAGTATTAGCTATTATATTATCAGAAAGGAAGAAGGAGAAAGTAGCGAGAGGTTATAAAAAAAAGGTTATATAGGCTATTATAAGCGTGTCTTTCGAGGAGATAAGTCGTTATAGACGTAGAGATACTCGAGAGATCCGTTTATAAGAAGAGAGGCTATTATAGATAGAGGAGGAGAGTTGTAATTATACTATTATAAGTATAAGATCTTCTAGCTATTATAAGCGTAGAATCCGGTCGATATTATAATCCTTTATAGAGAGTAAAAAGAGTTAAGCTTTAAATAATATCACGATCTATATCTAAAGACAAAGGTATAAGAGTATATATATATAACGTGATCTATTACCGAGCTGCGTATATTACCGAGCTACGTACTTTTACCGAATTTACTACTCTACTACTTTAATACGTGTTTTCTTCTTCTATAATATAAGTCTAAACTTAAGAAGCACGAATTATATTAGCTATTGAAGCTATTTGAATATCTAAACGAAAATTAAGCTATAGAAACGCTGTAAAAATCTATAAAGTTCTTAAATCTACTCTTCGTCTTAGAATAAACGGCCGACCTTCTTATAGCGATACTAAACCTAATTATTTAAAGCTAACGAAATTAGAAGAGGAAATAATTATTCGACATATATTCGATCGAGATTCTAGAGGGTTTTCGCCTCGGCTAGTTAATATAGAAGATATAGCGAATTACCTCCTCGAGTGTCACAAATCACGTGCACACGTGATAAGTGAAGACCAGGCGGCGTCCTAACAGGTTAAGCACTATCGGAATACTCTTATAGTAGATAGGGATCAGTTAGGTTAGCTAAGCGATCTAAGGATTTCATTATATTAATTACGTAACAGACCGCTAGATCGCTAGGCGAACCAGCTCGTTAGATCGCCAGCTCGATAAGCGAGTTAGCTACCTAGGGGAACGAAGGTTCTATATAAGACTAACACGTCTGCTATTAGATAGAAGCTTCGTACTTAACTTTAGTTATTAATCTTATTATCCTGTTTAATATCTTTGATATAAGTAACGAGTTCACTTCTAAGTAAACAACCTAGTGTATTTATACTTCTTACTATATACTAACCTTCGAGACTTAGTTATCTTTGTTTAGTTGATTTAAGTTTCGTTATACTTTAAGCACCTACTTAGAAGTAAGATTGCTACTATGTTAGCAACCTCTTCTACTCTGAAAACCACTCTACTAAAACCAGCTACGGCCCCCTCAGTTGCGGCAGTTACTACTCTCTATAAGGAAGTGAAACTTCCGGTTCTAAAGCTATTCAATAGCTTACCTAAGAAACTAGCTAAGTTCTTAATAAAAGCTTCCTTATACTTAAACTTTTATTATACTTAGTTTAGAAATAAAACCGACTAGGTTATATAGTTATCTACTCGTCTTAAAGAAGTAGCTTATAATTAGTTAGAACTATATCTAGAAGACTACTAAGCGAACAAGACAAGTAAAGGAAAGGTCTCTCTTTAAATATCTAAGAAGATAAGGGATTTGTTTAAGAATGTTTAAGAGTTTAGAAATAGAATTAACTAGGCTTTTAAGGACGTTAATATAAAGAAAAAGGTAGTTAGAGCTTTATATATACTTAAGTAAAAGAGGTTAGCTGCTAAGTATACCTTATAATTTTAATAGTACTCTATATAGATAGGATAGAACGACGAGGCGTTATATAAGTAATTCTATCATAGACTTAAAGACAATGTTAAGAATAAACTTACTTAAGAGGATTTTCTAGATATACTAAATGAATTAATAGATAACGTAATTAAAATCGATAATCGTATCTATAAAAGGAATCTAGAGAAGAAAGGAAGTTATAGTTATCGATATAGAAAGAGTAGATAAAAAGATTATAGAGATCTTATAGAAATCGACGCTACTTAGAAATCATAGGTACTAGTAAAAGAATCTAAGAAGGAAAACTTCTAGAGAGAAGGACTATCCTAGAAAGAGCGAAATCGTTAACGCGAGTAGAACTTATATTATAACTATAGTCTTCCTAGCTATAGAGCAAATAAGTATAGTAAGAAGAAAGACTCTAAAGAGAAATAAGCTAACGCTACTATCTAAAAAGAAGTAGCTTTATTAGAAAAAATCGAACTTATAGACGAAGAACTCGAGGCTAGAGGTTATAGCACATAAATTAAAACAGACGCTATAAATACAACGGCAGGCGCTATATACTTACAGCTAAACAAAGGAATTAAGTTATAAGTTAGTAAGGTATAGGATACTAATAATAATAGAGATCTATTACTTAAAGAATATTATAATACATAGTTAGAAATAGATTACAAATTACTTCTTTAGATAGAATATAAATTACTATTATTAATAAGTTTATTAGAGTTATTAGAATTAGAATCTAATTTATTAAAAGAGAATCTAGGAATATATAAGCCTAAATAAGACAAGACATAGGTATTTATTAGAATATTTAAGAAAGAGAATAGATAGGTATATATAGAAAACCAGAAACCTGATTTCTAGAGCCTACATTTAACTTAAGGAATTAACCCTACTATTTTAACTACCTATAGAATAGTTTAGAATAAACAAGACAGAATAACAATAGTAAGCCTTATTACTAGAAGGGAAACTATCGAATTTAAAGAACCTAGACTAAAACAGACAGTATCTAGCGAAATATCTAGCCTACCTAAGATAGAAGACATTTAGATAGTCGTAGATCTTTAGAAAAGAACTAGCTTATAGTAATAATAGAGTTCTAACGACTTTATAAGACGCTCTAAACCTAGTTTTTTAGGTACGCTACCTAATAACAAGGAAGCCTTACTAGAAATAGGAGGCTAGTATACTATAGTCGCTTTAGTTAGAAAAGTTAGAGTAATATTTTAAGAACCTAGAAGTAGAAAGTTATTTAATATAATCTTCTAGGAGACGAACGAATACAACATAGACTACGAAACGAAGTTAGTATAAAGAGAGCTCTACTAACTAATAATTAGAAAACTAAACACTACCTCTAGAGAAAATCAACTTATAGTAATAGTAAAGATAAGAGGAAAGGAACTCCGAGTCTTAATTAATTCTAGAGTAATAAGCAATTTCCTTTCCCTAGTAGCTTAGAAGAAGCTAAACGTCCTAATTAAAAGCATAAAGCTATACTACTTAGGAGTAGTTAATAGAATAAACGTTATATACTAGGATAGAATTATCGATTAATAAACTATTCTAATAAAGATTACTATTAAAGGATACTACTTAGATATATAATTCGATATTATTAAAATAGGAAGTAAGGAAGCGATACTTAGTATACTATAGATTAGAGAACATAATCCGGATATTAATTAGAAGGCTTAAATAATAACCTTTAGTTAATATAATTATATAGGTTTGTAATTATAACTACAAGGCTAGAACGAGGTTAGCGCCACCTCTTCTAAAACGCTAGGACATCTAGCCTAGGGTCCTCTACAAGTTAGCAAGCTAGCTAATAACAAAATACCTATGTAGTACAGAGAATTTAAGGCTTTGTTTAAAAACCTGGAAGACTTGTAAGCCTTATTAGAACATTACTTATAAGATTATAAGATTAAATTAAAAGAGGGTTATTACCTCTTAAAGCAGAAACTTCGGTTATATAACTAGAAAAGCCTATAGAGAATAGAAAGTTATATAAAGAAAGGTATTAAAAAGGGATATATTAGAAGATCTAAGTTATTAATTACCTTAAATATACTTATTATTAAGAAAAAAGACAATCTAGATAAGAGAGTATATATTAATTACTAAGAAGTAAATCACGCTATAGTTAAGAACGCTTATCCGCTGCTACCTAGCTAGTACTTACGAGACAAGTTAGGTAAGGTAGTACGATTTACGAAACTAGATTAACGAAACACCTATAGACTTAAACAAATAAAAGTTAGAGACGAATAGAAGACAGCATTTGCCTTACTATCGAGCCTTTATAAATATACAGTTATACTATTTAGACTTTATAATATACTAGCTATATATTAGAGATAAAATAATAATATTTTAAGAGATCTTCTAAGAGTAATAGTAATCTATTACCTAGATAATATATTAATTTTCTTAGAAAAAGAAGAAGAATATAAGAGATATATTAAAGAAGTTTTATAATAACTAGTAAAAGTAAACTCTTAGTTGAAACTCTTAAAATACGAGTTTAGAGTAACTTAGACACTTTTCCTAAGATAGGTGTTTAGCTTAGAGAAAATAGAAATAGATCTAGTAAAGATCTAAGACGTCTTAAACTAGAAGTTACTAGAAAATGTAAAAGATATATAGTCTTTCCTTAGATTTATAAACTTTTACTATCTATTTATTTAAGACTATACGAAGATTACTAAACTAATATTAGGACTAGTTAAGAAAGCTATTAAGTTTATATAGAATAAATAGGTAGAGGACGCTTTTTAGAAAATTAAAGCAAAGTTTATAGAAAAACCTATTCTATACGATTTCGATATAGATAAGCCTAGTATAATCGAAACAGACGCCTTAGATATAGTAGTAGGTACGGTTTATCTATAGCTAAATAACAAGGGAAAGCTTATATCTATTATATATTATTCTAAAACATTTAACCTAGTATAACAAAACTATAGTATCTTTAACAAAGAATTACTTACTATAGTACTAGCTTTAGAATACTAGAGAATCTATTTATAATTAGTAAAACATCTAGTTATAATTCTATCTAACTATAAGAACCTTAAGACGTTTACAACTACTAAGGAACTCACGACTAGATAATTAGCTAGATAGTTAAAGATATTAGAAGGATTTAATATTATTATTTAATATATAAAGGGAACGTTAAACACTTAAGCTAATACTCTTAGCTAAAAACCTAGATATAAGAGAAACAAAGAGTATAAAAAGATTATAATCTTAAAAACTCTTAAGAATAAAGACTTAGTACCTACTATATATAAAATAGTAGCGATAAACAACATCTAGATAGATAAAATTTAAAACATATACGAAAGATATAATTAGTACGTGAAAGGGAAACTATAGGTTCCTAGCTCGTATATAAAGGAGTTTATATAGGAATACTATACTACGCCCACTTATAGATACCAAGGAATTCGCAGGACTCTTTAGAGAATAAGATAACACTACTATATTAATCAGTTATCCGTAATAGTCAAGGAAGTAATAGCAGAATATAATACCTATACCTAGAATAAGGCTTCCTACTATACTCCTTATAGACAGATAAACACTACTCTAATACTATAGATACCTTAGAAATCAATATCTATAGATTTTATTATTAAATTACTAAAATCTAAAGATCTAATAATAAGAGTTAAATATAATTCTATCCTAGTTATTATAGAAAGGCTTACAAAATACATAATTCTAGTACTATATATAGAGTTAAGTATAGCTAAGGAACTAGCATTTACATTCCTTAGAGAAGTAGTCTTAAGACATAGACTACCTAAAGAAATACTCTTAAATAGAGATAAACTCTTTACCTCTAAATTTTAAATCGCTCTTATAGAATAATTAGGTATAAAAAGAAAGCTTTCAACAGCTTTTTACTCTTAAATAAATAGAGGAAACGAACGAATAAATTAAGTAGTTAAAACATACCTTCGTTATTATATAAACTACTAGTAAGACAACTAGGTAGAACTACTGCCCTTAGTATAATTTGCCTATAACAGTTTAGTAATAGAAATAACACTTATTATACTATTCTATACTAACTTTAGATATAAATTATTAGTATATTAAGAACTACTGTCTACGACTATTAACAACTAACTTACTTATATTTATATCTTAAAAATCAAGAGTCTATATAAGGAACTTACAGAAGACCTATAATTTATAATAGAAAGAAACGCGTACTACTATAATAAACGACGTAGTTAAGAGCTAATACTAAAAGAGAGGGATAAAGTCTACTTAGTATAAAAAAACATCGATATAAAAAGACTAAGTAATAAACTAGATTATAAAAAACTTAGACTATTTAAAATTAAACAAGTTAAAGGACCTTTGAATTATAAATTAGTATTACTAAAGATAATAAACATCTACCTAGTATTCTATATATCCTTACTTAAACCAGCACTACTAGGAGCACCACTAGCCCTACTCACGGAAATTCAACTAGTAAATCTAAACACTAAATATAAAGTCGAAAGGATTCTTAACTATAAGATTATTAGAAGTAAGATTAAGTATTTAATTAAATAGCTAGATTACCTATATTCAGAAAACACTTAGAAACCTAGAAAAAACATCAGCTAGTACTTAAAGGAACTTTAGGAGTTCCACCGTCGAAACCCAAGTCTGCCTACATCGCGTAGTTAGCAGGAAAGGACTTAAGAAAGGCTAGGTCAAGGCCTAGAGCAAGGGCAGGGTCGGAAGCGTCGGGCGTAGGAAGGGCGGCTAGCCTAGCAGCCTCTTCTTCCATCCGCCTCTTTTCTTCCTCCTTCTCCTTTTCCTGTCTTTCTAATTCTTCAGCAGCATCCAGCTCCTTAAGAGAGTTGAGACCAGCTGCTATCATTCTCTACTTCTAGGCGTAAAGCAGCTTCTTCTACTTATTAACCTAGAGGACTTTCGCCATAGTCTTATCGGCCTCGTCCTCTAGTCGTTAGATCTAAGCATCTACGAACTCCTAATCTCGAATAGTCGGTATACAGTTCACCTCGCGAACGTTGTAGGTCTTGCCGTTCTTTATATAACAACTATAACAGTTTAGACTTTTATCTTAAGAAGTAATACATTTATTTATAAAACCAGCTTTCGAACATCAGGTATAAGGCACTATTTTTATTCTAGATAAGTTAATTTCTTTTCTAAGAGTAATATACTTAGTACGTTTCGTTAAACGATTAGGTAGTATAGTAGAAAGAGAAGAAGGCTACTAGCCTTCTAATAATATTTCTTAGGTTATACTTAAGCGTAGGAACACGCTAAGCTAAGAAGGGGATAGTATTACAAATCACGTATATACGTAATAAGTAAAGACTAGGCAGCGTCCTAACAGGTTAAACACTATCGGAATACTCTTATAGTAGATAGGGATCGGTTAGGTTAGCTAAGCGATCTAAGGATTTCATTATATTAATTACGTAATAGACCGCTAGATCGCTAGGCGAACCAGCTTATTAGATCGCTAGCTCGATAAGCGAGTTAGCTACCTAGGAGAACGAAGGTTCTATATAAGACTAGCACGTCTGCTATTAGATAGGAGCTTCGTGCTCAACTTTAGTTATTAATCTTATTATCCTATTTAACATCTTTAATATAAGTAACGAGTTCACTTCTAAGTGAACAACCCGGCGTATTCATACTTCTTACTATATACCAACCTTCGAGACTTAGTCATCTTTGTTTAGTTCGTTTGAGTTTCGTTACATTAAGACGTATAGAGTAAAACGCGTCGGAAAGCGCTAGGTAGAACGATTCGTAGTTCGACGACCAGAGCTAAAGACGTGTTTTAATCGCGTTTACGACTTTTAAAGAGCCTTATACGAAGATCCTAAGTTAATTAGCGTATAGTTTCGACTAGTAGAGAATATATAGGCGAAATATAGTATAGTAGATAGCGATTTCTATAACTTCGACGAGACCGGCTTTATAATAGGTTAAATCTATCCTAGAATAGTTGTTACTTATATTAATCGACGTAGTAAGAGTAAGGCAGTTTAACTAGGTAATCGAGAATAGGTAATAGTAAGATATAGAGCGTTTAGCTTATAAATTAACTCTTGTTAATACCGAGCTATATATACTTCGAGCGGTAAATAAGGCACTTTCTAAGTATTATAGAGCTAAAAAGAATCGTATCTGTTAAGGAGGTACACTTACTATAGAGGATATACACGATATTATAGCTTAAGACGAAGTAAATAAGCAGATACGACACGATAAGCGCTTTAGAAGAGTAAATCGTAAGGAAGGGATTTCGACTATATAACGTTATAGTACTTGCGGAAAGACTGGTTATAATACGCGAACTTATTAAGAACTTATAGATATATCTAGCTTATTAGAATCCGAAGAGTAATAAGTTTTATCTATTATTATAGTTGATTTATTATATTTTAAAGTAGTAGAAGTCGGTAAAAGTGCGTAGCTCGGTGATATACGCAGCTCGGTAATAGATTACGTTATATTCGAGAATTTAAAGCTATAGTTCTAAGAATAAGAGAATATAGAATATATACTCTACGAAAAAGAGGTATTTCTACTAACTATAAAGAGCTTTTAATCTCGTTATAAATCCGTCTAAGCGTTGCAGCTCTGACGGTTATATATAGGACCGAGAATCACGTATTATAGACTAGCGCTATAATAGTATAACTTAGTTATAAATCTATCTAGTTATATATACGTATTATATTCTCTATAACTATTCTAGGTACTCGAAGTACAACTATTTATACTTATGCTAGCGTTGTACTAGCGTGCTAGTCACGTGGATAGATATAAGTCAGAAGCTTATTCACCTATATAACAACAGTTTCCTTCTATTCTATATCTTCTCTAGAATATACTTCTCCTTCTTTACTCTAAATATATTTTATATATATACCTAGATATTATTATAGCTAAGTATTAACTTCTTTAAAGCGTTTTTTTTAAATTTAATAAGGAATTTAATATAGTCGTTCTTAATATCTTTTTTAATAGAGTAAGATATATTTATACTTCTACTAACGTATATAGATTTATTATTTTTCTTATAGAGATATCTCTATACTACGAGTCTGTTTTTCGTTTAGCTAATATTTAGATAGTATCTATTAATATTAAAGTATCTTAGGTTTTTTATATTCTACTTTAACCTCTACTTACCGAGTATATAGAAGTAGAGTATACTATCTTTATATAGTTTCTATATAGTATAGAACTCTTAGAATTATAATCTTTTAATACCTACTAAGAATGTCTTATTATTAAGGAAATACTTAGAGTATATAAGGAATACTAATTTTATAGTAAGTCTAAATCCTCGTTTTATTATATCTTTATAAGAGATATTAGTATTTATCTTATTAGAACTTTCGTTTTCGTTATTAGTAAGTAGAGTTTTAGATATATAATCTAGTAGGTTATATAATAACTTACGTATACGTGGTTATATATATTACTAGAAGTTAGATAAGAGTAAAGAAGATATAAATAAATTATTATCTATGTTAGGTGATTATAGAGGTAGGGAAACACTAGTAGAGAATATTTCTAGAGAGTTTTATCGCAGAGGTAAAGATATATTAAAGAGGTCTATAGTAGATATTATCGTTTTACTTATTAACTTTAGTTTAAATCGTAGGATACTATAGCTTCTTTAATATTACTATATTAACGTATTTCTTATTCTTCTTATAGCCTGGTTTCTAGCTTAGAGTATTAGCTTAAGTATTACTTATACTACTAATATATCGAATAATTATCTTAAACTCTAATAAGGTCTTAGACTACCTAGCTAGTCGTCTAGTAACGTGTTCCTTAGTTATAGTAAATGTTTTTAGGTTTAGATAATTAGTAAGTACTATTACTAGATAATTCACGCTCTAGAGGTAAATCCTCTGTTCTTCGAGAGCTAGAATAATAGCTATTAATTCTTTATTATAAATACTATAGTTCTATTATATTATATCGAAAGTCTTTAAGAAGTATATTATAAATATAAGCTTTCCTGTTTTATTTAGCTATAGATATATAACGCCTACTACTATGTCTAAGACGTCTATTTTAATTATACTTAGTTTCTTATAGTTAAAATTATATAGGATTAGTTTTACTATAAACTATTCTTTAATTTCCTAAAAGACAGTCTTAGTCTTCTTATCCTAGATAAAAGCTATAGCTTTTCTAGTTAATATTAATATTAGTTTTATAATCTTTATATAATCTTTAATAAATAGGTAATAAAAGTTAGTAAATCTAAGAAAGGATTATACGTCTTTGATATTTCTTAGTAATTCCTATTTAATAACTATATAGATCTTTTCTAAATCTATTTCTATTTTTCTTAAACTAAAAACACGTTTAAGAAAAAGAGTATAAGTAACTCTAAACTCGTATTTCAAGAGTTTTAATTAAGAGTCTACTTTTATAAGTTGTTATAAAACTTCTTTAATATATCTCTTATGTTTCTCTTCTTTTTCTAAGAAGATTAATATATTATCTAAATAGTATATAATAGTAACTTTTAAGAAGTCTTCTAGAATACTATTATTCTATCTCTAATAAGTAGCTAATATATTAGTTAAACTAAAAGATATTACTATATACTTATAAAGTTCTAATAGTAGAACGAAGGCTATCTTCTATTTATAGCCTATCTTAATCCTAATTAAGCTATAAACGTTCTATTAATCTAATTTCGTAAACTTTTTTACTTAACTTAACTTATTCTATAAGTACTAGCTTATTAGTAATAAATAAGCGTTCTTAATTATTATATCGTTTAGTTCTTAGTAATTAATATATACTTATCTATTTAGATTATCTTTTTTCTTAATAATAAGTATATTTAAAGAGATAAGCGATTTAGATTTTCGAATATATTTCTTCTTTATTACTTATTAGATATAACTTTCTAATAAAGTTAAGTTATTCTAGTTATATAGTTAAAGCTTCTGCTTTCTAAGATTATAATCCTCTATTAACTTAATCTTATAATCCTATAGTTAATATTTAGAAAGAGTACGTATATCTTCTAAGTCTTTAAATAATTTTGTAAATTCTCTATACTATATAGATATCTTATTATCAGCTTTTCTACTAACTTATAAAGGACTCTAGACTAGGTGTCCTAGTATATTAGAAAAGATAGCGCTAATCTTATTCTAGTCTTATAGTTAAAAATATAAACCTACGTATTTATATTAACTAAAGGTTACTATTTAAGTCTTCTAATTAATATCTAGATTATATTCTTAAATCTATAGTATACTAAGTATTACTTTCTTACTTTCTATTTTAATAATATCGAATTATATATCTAAATAGTATTCTTTAATAATAACTTTTATTAGAATAGTTTACTAGTTAATAATTCTATTCTATTAACTATTCTAAGATAGTATAGCTTTATACTATTAATTAGAAAGTTTAGCTTCTTTAGAGCTATTAAGAAAAGGAAATTACCTGTTATACTAGAGTTAATTATAACTTAGAGTTCCTTTTCTTA
This sequence comes from Calycina herbarum, assembly GCA_001414485.1. Lineage (NCBI taxonomy): Eukaryota > Fungi > Ascomycota > Leotiomycetes > Helotiales > Pezizellaceae > Calycina > Calycina herbarum. The sequence goes on along the minus strand of LLEY01000086.1, from coordinate 59,502 downwards.
TATTCTTATAGTTATAATTAACTAATTTTCTCTAGAAGTAGTATTTAATTCTTTTTTTATAAAGTATACTTTAAATCTTCGCCTATCTCTATCTTTCTAACTAGATTTTAGAAAGAAGGTTACTTTCTCTAAATCTATAGAGACTATCTCGTATATTAATCTATATTCTATAGTTCGTTCTAGTTCTAGTAAGGTTCTAATGAATCGTTTTTCTATAGACTAGTTAGATATAGTATTTAGACGATATCGTATCTATTTAGCTATAGTCTTATTTACTATTTTAATAGACTATAACTCTCTAACTATTAGATAATAAAGCTCTTTTTATACTATCTCTATTTCTTAATTAATATTATATTTGTTTATTTCTTAAAAGATTATACTAAATAATCTCCTAGTTTTAAGTTCTTAAAATATTACTCTAATATTACTAATTAAAGCGATTATAGTATATTAGCTCTTTATTTCTAGTATCGTTTTCTTACTACTAAGTAACGTGTCTAAGAAACTAGGTTTTAAACGTCTTATAAAATCCCTAGAACTCTACTACTACTATAAACTAGTTTCCTTCTAAAGGTCTATAACTATCTATATATCTTCTATTATAGGCTAGTTAGATATCTTAATCTATCTCTAACTATATTTAAGTTCTTTAAACTTAATAGTTTCTTAGCCTATTACTAGGCTAACTATAGTTATTATATTAGAGTTATTCCTAGTAATAGTATATATTATTAAGAGAGTAGGTATAATAGAACTATTAGAAATTAATTAGAATAATCGGAATTGGAATTGCCGAGTCTACGTACTAAATAGAATACGATATAGATGTTGTTTTAGGATTTAGAATAGCTAGATAGCTTCCGGACTTACTATTGTCCGAACCTCTTATAAATAGCTGCCTCCTCTCTATCGGGAAAGACTAATTTAGTCTTTTCCTTCGTATTAGAGCCTAGTATTCGGATATGTTATTCTATCGAACGTACTTCTATATACCTCTTTTGTAGTAGTATCTGTTTCATGCTATTATAGTAGGTCTAATATCCTAAGTAGTATAAGAGTTCTAGAAGTTAGGCTTTTAGTTATCTATATATACCTATTAATTCTCTTATTTAAATATTCTAGTAAAGACCTAAGTTTCCCCGACTTTAGAACTTATATCTCTATTCTCTTCTTTTAATTTAGAAGATAAGTCTAATAATTCTAAAGAATTAGTTAATAGTAGTAATTTATATTCTACTTAAAGAGATAGTTCGTATTCTATTACTAATCGTATATTATAATATTCTTTAAGAAGTAGATTTCTATTATTATTAGTATTTTATATTTTACTAACTTATAACTCGATTTCTTTGTTATATTCGATCTATATACTATATCCTCTAGTCTTAAGCTTAGTATCTATAAGTTCGATTCGATTAAGTAATACTCCTTCTATTTAGATAGTAGCGTTAACTTATTTCTTTCTCTTCTAAGATTTTATTCTCTTCTAGCTATAATCGGTTATATTAGTATTAGGTAATAATTACTTTACTTACTAATAGGCTTTAGATTTAAACCTTAGTCTATACTAGTTCTTTCTAGTGTTGTCTAGAAGATTCGATTACGTTCTCGGTTACGTAAACACGTGATTCTTAGAATCTTCTAGTAACTATTATATTTATAAGCTATAGAAGCTTCTAGTACTTATCCTAGAAGTATATATAGCTCTCTACTATTCTTATAGTTAGAAAATCAAGTTAATTAAGTCTTTTACTCTTTATCTATACTACTGATTCTATAAAAACGTGATTTAACGATTATCTAACCTACTCTGCACCGATTCTGTAACTTACTCTATAGCCTACTCTGTAGCCTACTCTATAAGTTACTCTGTTTATTCTATAGATTACTCTATAACCTAGTTTACTATAGATATAATAGAGTTACTAGTCTCGTTATTAATTATATTTCTTTTAGAAAAGTCTATTTTTCTCTAGAAAAGTCTTCTTCTATATAGTGTTTACCTTCTTACTATACTTATTAGCGTAGGTATACTTCTACTTCTTTATTCTCTTACTCTTCTCTCTATATCTAGAGTTACTCTTTCTAAATTTATATAGACAGTTATCTAGCTAGATAACCTCTTCTCTTATATCTATAATAGTTTAGAACTATATATTCTATTTAGCTATTTCCTTATAAATATATATCTTTAATCCTCTATAAAAGAGTTTTATAAGAGTAATAGTATTCTATCCCGATTTCGTTATATAACGTTAGAATTTATTAGCGTAATCTATTACTAATCTAGTCTAGTATAAATCTAAAAGCTTATATATAGTAGTTTAGATTATATTAAAGTCTTTAAAGACTTTTCTAATAGTTACTTTAAATATAATCTTAGTTATCTCTATAGATCTGTCTTTATTCTTATTCTTAAAGAAGTCTTTTAAATATAGCTAAGCCTATTCTAATACTAATCCTCTAAGGTAGGAGATAGTAAAGATAGATTACGAGTTATAATTACCTTCGAATTTGTTTAAGTTAAAGTTAAAATAGATGTCTATTTAGAGAAGAAACGAATCGAGTTCTTTACGCTTTCTATAATACGTATCTAGTATCTTAACCTTAATAGACTTAAGTACTTTAATCTTATAGAGCTCGGGTACGTCTAGTATACTAACGTTGTCGTTGTTCCTAGCTGATTATATACTAGCAGGTGTTTCTCTAGTAGCACTTCTAGATACTCTTATAACGTTGACTCGACTAGTATTTAAGCTAGCAGCGGCAGCGGAGGTTACTAGAGCTATAGTAACTAAACTTCTAAGTAGGTGCTTAAAGTATAATAAAACTTAAATAAACTAAATAAAGATAACTAAGTCTCGATAGTTAGTATATAGATAAGAAGTATAGATACGCTGGTTTATTTACTTAAAAGTAAACTCCTTACTTATATTAAAGATATTATATAAGATAATAAGATTAATAACTAAAGTTAAGTACGAAGCTTCTATCTAATAGTAGACGCGCTAGTCTTATATAAAACCTTTATCCTCCTTAGGTAGACAGGATCGTCTATTGTCCTAGTCGACTAGATCGCCTAGGTCGCTAGTCGACCTAGGTAATCCTTTATATCACGTGACCTCTAACGTGCTTCTAATAGTAAGATCCTGGAATCCCTAAATACCTCTATATTATAGATTCCCTCCTATATTACCTTCTATTTCCTAGACGTTATACCTTATTCTATTAGAACGCCGTCTAGACTACTTACTACGTAAAACGTGATTTATAATATTTAGCTCTAGGAGCTCCCGCTATTCCTACTCTCTGATTAGTCCGCTTTATCGCTTATTCGGATAAGTTCCTCCTAGTATTACTTAAATTTACTTGCTTTTTACCTTACCTTTTACCTTATCTTTTACTTTAAAGTTTATCTTAAAATTTATACTCTAAACTTACTCTAAAATCGTTATATTTATCTTTAAAAAGTAATATATATCGATAATCGAGCCTTTTTAGCTAATAATATATTATACTAATCGTATTAGAGTAAAAAAGTATCGATTTATATCGAGAGCCGATTATCGATAATTTACTAATATAAAAGTATCGGTGCCTAAGTCTAGCGTTATCACCTATCTTATATTAAATGTTTAGAAGAATTATATCAAAAGACATAAGTTATAAGACGCTTTAACCTAGTTGAGGTTTGTTATTCTTAATTATCTTATAGTTACTTAGTTAAGTTAAGTTAACTATTCTAGACTATCTAGGTTGGTATTATTCAATAGACAATGTTAAACTATACGACTGACGCTTTCACGTTATATACTATATAGTAGTTATAGCGGAGAAATTATTACGAAGAAACCTAAGTTATAAGAAGACTTAACCAAAGCCTCTTTATCTTTCATCAAATACATAATTAAGTTGGAATGATTATCCTAGGCCTGCTAGAGTAATATAATTCGTTGCCTAGATAGAGGAGGTGTAATAAACGATCACTACCACTCTTACGCTCTTTTCTGTAGGCTATTAGCAGCCACTGGAATCTAGAAAGCTAAATTTATAATAAAGAAAAATCCCAATAATAGGATCCCAACAATGCCATAACTCAATTGTTCCTTGGAAAAGAAAAGGATTCTATTTTCGTCACCTGACATCTCTTATTGTTTTCTGTTCAAAGAAGTTCTTTCTTTGTCCACATCCACACTTTCTCTAATTAGGGCTAATAAAGGAGAAGGACAATCCTATTGTTGTATTATTTAGCAGTCGCCTATCCAGTGCTATTCCAGATTCAATTGGAAATTTTGACTGAAACTAAACACCGTCATACCCCTACAAACCAACATTCACACATACACCAACAAAATGTATCCAGGAAACACCAAACCTCATGATGAGAACCAGGATCACTTAACCAAAGAGAACCTCTCCCAACTCCCTAATGGCAATAAAAAAGAACGCCCAGATCTCAAAAATTGGGCCGCTCACATCCCTATCTATGAGCGAAGAGTCTTTATAGGAGAACCACCACGAGACCAGCAGAGAAGATCCGGGCTAGACGTTATTTATGGTAGGCATTTTACTTTTGTAGCAAATGAAAGTGCTAGGGATACTGCTGAGAGAATTTATAAGGAAAGGAAGGAGAAGGCGAAGAAAGAGAAGGGAAACGAGGCTGTGAAGGAGAGAGCAGAGGAAGAAAAGCCCGAAGGAGAAAAGGCTGAAGAAGGAGGAAAAGAAGAGAACGTACAAGGTATTATCTACAGCAGGAGGCACACAAAAAGCACCACCGAAACGATTTCCCGAATTTGGACTCTTCCACCGGAAATTCGAGCTCAAATTTGGGGATACCTTCCCTTGAGCGAGGCATTAAGCGAGGCATTAAAACCCTCAGGAGACTTAATTTTGTTAACCTCCTTTTCCGGATTCTACGAAAACTTCTCTGAAGAGATTTGGGAAACCATAGGTCGCAATGGTTTGGTACTAATAATCTCCTCTAGATCATGTATCGATTCGCTCCGCAAAATCCTTCCCATGAGGACGGAGGACGTTGAGAAGTTTATTTCACCAGTCTCAAAGATTGCATTGGTGATGACTGTTTGGACTGGATGTGATAGTTTCACTGTCAAGCCGTTTGAGATGGCTTTGACTAGTAAAACTTATCTGCGGAGGCTAATCGTATTCTTGAATGCCAAGCGCAATCATTATTACTTCTTCTGGCAAGGCCCTACTCAAAACCAGGATCTAATTTTCGGGATGGATCTTGACTTCCATATTCAGGGAGAAGTCCGCGCAGAGCTCGTTGAGGCGTTGAAAGGACTCGACTGGTGGAGCACGATGAAGGAGGTAAACCCAATGATCTTCCATCGCTTCAGGAATTACCATCATGAGACCGAGGTGACTATCCATGGTCTTACTAACGAGTTGGAAGGAGAACTTCGAGTTCCCTGTGGGGAGGGATGGGTGTGTAGTATCAAACCGATAGCAGTCAGAGCTTGTTTCATTAAAGGAACTGCGCTTCTCCACGCTGGAGAATACGTTACTGCACGTGCAATTCTTCTTATCGCCAACTATTGGCTAGACCAACATGTTTTCCCCTCAAGCAGTGGCTGGGGTAAAATCAATATAACCACTGTCCAGTTCTTGGAGTCGCAGCATGATATCTGGCTCGCCCTATCGCAGGTGTCAAGTAAACTTGGCCGATTCTCCGAGGCATGTGAAGCCCTCCGACTCCAAACCCTGGCAATCAAGAATTGGAAAGAGGCAGTTCCCGGTATCAACAGGGTGGGGTTGTTTCATGGAGTTCGTACGCTGGCTCCGCCAAGTTCCGAATTGAGTCGTCAAGTACTGATTGAGCTTGTGTTCACGCTAGCTCAGCTAGGAGAGTTTGATGAAGCGGTGCAGATTGTCCTGAAAGAACTTGAGGAAGATCCGTCCGATGAGGAGCTTGAGGGAATGCTGGAGGCTTTGACACTCAGAGATTTTACTCAAGACCCCTGGTATAAAAAGCGGAAAGCACCCAAAACTCCGAATGTTAGCCCAGAAGACTCTGAACAAGAAGACCCTTCAAGGCATCAAGATTAAACCTTGGTCGTCGTACAGAAAAGCCCCTCCATAAAAAAACCGTAAATACCTTTCTCTCTTTACTGCAATAACAAAATAACATATATATCTTTAAAAAAAAGGCCTGATGAACAAGTCTAAACAACATTGTCCTCAATCAACCTCTGAATGAAGAAACCTGCTAAGGATTGTCATCACATGCTAGGAAAGAAAGTCGTTTCTTTATGGACGTTAAAAGTGGCAGTAAAGACATCAGGTTCGCACCTGCCTGCCTTGCCCTCGTTGTTCCAGCCTTTTAGAGTAATTCATGGTAATTACTCTAAACACTTGGAATAATTAAAACTATTGACCCAGACGTTTAAGAACAATCAACTTCAATTGTCCCAAAGTAGCTGGTAATTAAGGTTAGAACAACGGGTATTTACTGCCACTTTTAATGTCCACCGCGAGCCTACTCTACTAGCAATTCTCACAAGACAATTATAACAAAGAAAGAGTACTACAGTATAAGAACCCCGAGATATTAAGTTTCAGTACTTAGTAAACTACCGGGACCCCCAAAGAGAAAACGGAAGAAAAGAACAAGATGTTCATCAACAGAACTACATACCCCACCCACATTGCCAGATTTTCTACATTCCAAACACTGTCTATAATTATCACTAAACATTACAATCCAACAAAAATCCACTTTTCTCAAACCCCCAAATACAATCATCAAACTTTCTCCTCGCTCCCTCCAATCTCAATCCCCTCAATCTCCCCCCGTCTCTGCGCCTCCAACTCCCTCAACTCCTTCTCCTTCTTCTCCTTCAAAAACCGACAGAATTGACTGCGCTCCCTAATAACATCACCCTTCCACAAAAACATCACCGGAATAACACACATCCCCAGACTCAAAAATGCCAACAAACTACTCGCCCAAGCAACTCCAAGACGTCTATACATAGGATCCGCCGCAAAAGGAAGCACCGCACCAGCCAAACTCCGACAACAACTTGCAGCAGCCATCGCACTCGCAGCAAAAATCTCATACGCATCCGTCAAATAATTCAACAGAGCCATGAAGATGAGGACAAACCCCATGCCGAAAGGAATACCAGCAAGCATGGGGACGTAAAAAGGAATTTCAGGTCGAGCTGTCCAACCGAGCCAGAAGAGGGCGATGACGTAAAGGGGACCGCCTAAGCAAGCAAGAGGGAGGCGGCGAGATTCTTCCTTTTGCGTCCAGGACTTATTAAGGGTTTGCGCTTTTCGTAATGTAGAATCGTACCAGAGGAAGAGAGCGATCGCGCCGACGGTTCCACAGCCAATGGGGAGGAACATGAGACCAGAGATCCCAGGGCTTTGACCGTAGATTTCAACAAAGACGATGGGGTAGGCTTCGAAGTACATGTAAAAGATTCCATAGGCGAGACTGAGGTAGAGACAGGTGGCTAGAACGATGAATTCGAAGAACATCATTCGAATAGGTCTAGTCAACGTTACGGTGGCCATTTGTTTGAAGCCTTTTATCTCGAGGTCGAAGGGTGCGAAGATGTTGGGATTGCCGGTTTCTTTGCGTATTTTTTTGGCGCGACGAGCCAGGAGGACGGGGCCGTAGGTTTCAGGGAGGAAGAGGAGAGGTGGGAGAGTGACGCCGGCGACGATGAGTCCAATCCAAAAGGTCCAGCGCCAACCGAGTGCTGGGGATATGAAGCCTGAGATAAGCGGTGCGATGAGGGGACCGACACATGTTCCCTGATTTGTTAGATGTTGTTCAATTGCAAAGACGAGAGACGGGAGACTTACACCAATGAAAGCTGCCATTGCTCTTCCTCTTGCAACTGGATCCGAGTATATATCTGCGAAAACGCCACCAATAACTGCAATTGGACTACTTGCATTAATGCCAGTGAGTAGTCGAAACAATAGCAATGACGTCCAGTTTGGCGACAACGCACAAGCCAAAGTAAATATAATGAATGCAACGAAAGACCAAGTCATGATGAACCTTCGACCGTATGTTTCAGAGAGAGGACCAAAGACCAAGGGACCGACAATATAACCGATGAGATACATAGATATAGGGAGAATTTGAGCGCAGGACGAGGTGATGTTGAAGGTCTCGCTGATGAAGGGAATGGCGTTTGACGGAAGTGAAGAGCCCATTGTTGAATTGATAACCACACTGGAACCTATAATTACAATCCATGCTTTCCTTGCCTAGATGCGAAGAAAAGAGAACAGTTAGTGAGGTGGATAAATATCAGGGGCGAAACAAGATACATACAGATGACCAATTATATGGATTCTCTGGATCGCCATCTTCCCAAGAGATCAATTTTCGTGTCGTTGGTGGCGGTTCATCGCTTGAGGTACTCCAATTCCGAGAAGTGGAAATTGTCTTGTCCTCTGTCTCAATTTTATATCGTTCTTCTGCGTCTGCGCCGTTCATTTGAGAAACTATACGCGACAATCGGCTGGGGGGTTGATTTTGGTGTTCTGGAAGTATGATGAGTTGACGGTTGCTCAATTACCGAGACCTCGGATCACTTACCAGTGATTTTTTCATGGTCAACTAAATCGGCAGTACTTGATTGGCTGCCTCTGTGCTGGTCATTGCGTATAACAGACAGCATAGCTATGTCTTGGTAAGTAGATTTCTCTTCTAACTGCCATGTATATTTTAGAACAAAATTCACAAAGAGAAACAACTCTTTTTATTTGGGTCAACTCACGGAAGATCATCAACTATGTGCCATCAAGGTGTGCTCCAACTTGCCCTGCATTTTATCTCCGCAACCGAACACACCCGCCCCTCTTTTGACCATCTTTTGACAGTTGATTGAAGCTTTATTGGTGGAGTGGCAACTCTTTCAAATGCATGATGCCGATAACCGTGAGCATTAAGGAAGGTTTCATAGACTGCAACACGATAAGCAGGGCCCTTATTCGCAAGAAAGGCGTCAGTGGCTTCAGGGGAGATGAAGCTTAGTGAGCTTGTCATTTACCCCACTATTGCCCGTTTCTTGGGGCGGGGCAGAATTCCGCCAACATGGAGAGCAAGCATGGGAGACAACGGTGGGATGGAATTTGATAACGATATCAAAAGAATAGAAGCTCGCATTCCAAACGCATCTCAACGGCTTAAATGAACTTGATGCAAGAGTGACGAAGAATCCATTGAGTGATTGAGAATTGCAAATCAAAAGTGTAGCAAAATGGGGGTTAGGTTTCAAGTAGAAGAGAAGATGCGAATGAAAGGTGCAGTTGGATATTGCGCAACGAAAAAGAAGACAGGTGATCTTGAAATCAAACCAGGAACATATGCTATGTTACCCTCCATCTGTAGTGTATGCTTCCCATTCGTACTTGGGATTTTCTTACAACACGTGTCGACAGATGACTTTTGTTGGTAATTTAAAACATGATGGACAATATTCGTGGCAGTCGTATATTCCATGTATCTTCTGTTGAGTGTTCACAGAGCGTCAGATGTGAAATGTGGTGGGGTTCCATGAAGTGGATTTTACAAGGCCAAGAAGTATATCAAGCTTGTCCTTTATAAGTAGCTAGATACATTCGCAATGCCGTGTTCGGACTGGAGTAAAATGGGGATGAACTAGTAGAGGCACGGCTAGTTGGCACTGGTGGTGTGGTCAAAAGACTTGAGAGCCGCTGTTCGATAGGTTATGTATGTGGCGCGTGCAATGTCGAGAACACTTTTGAATCTCGTTAGAATCGTTGATTCCTGGGAAACACGTCGATCCGTTTTGTTGACCTGTGGGCAGTATATATGCGAGTTTGTGTCCCAGCGACTGCTGTGCCAATGCCCCGAAGTAACAACATCCACATCCTACAACCAAGACTTGTCCGCGGCAGAGTTTTAGAGGAGGTTGTTGTTCATGGGTTCAGTGAACCAAGCAGATGGATATCCCATGAACATAGAAGCTTTCTCTGGCGATAATTCCGCTCCAACCAAAACTCCAGCATTTGGTTGTGCTATCATATGAAATTCTTGGGTATCGTTGTATTTTGTCTCTATGTCTCGAGGTTGATACTTCGTCCGAACCGCGCATATAAATCGACCTTCAGTGCTGTTTGCTCCTCCCTGATCTCGCTCAATTTCTCCTCCAATACCGCGACTTCTTCCTCGATTCGTGATGAGGAGGTTGAAAGCATTTCCTGGACTTCTTCGAGAGGTAGATGAACGAAACCATCACCGATTTTGTAGCTATTGCCTCAGTCAGTGGTGTCTCCGATGTGATAAAACAATTCCAGGTGTGCGTACGGAATCTTTTCATCCTCATCTGCTAGTTCTAGTTCGTTGGAAACATCGTCTAGGTCTTCCTTCTCTTTCTGCAGGAGAAACTTGGTGGTTAGAATTGCGAGTCGTATGCGGAATCCGTGGCAGAACATACATGCTTCGTCTTGAGCTCCTCTTCGATTCCTATTTCGCGTTGATGGAGACGACTGAATTTGTTGATCTTGTCTTGGTCTTCCCTTCGGACTTCGACCTCGTCGCCGGCGGCCTTAGCCTCGTCTTCCTTCGAGAGCTGCCAACAATATTAGATATATTAGAATACCAAGAGACATGGATACGTACCATACGACGATTTAAAGTGTCTGCCATATTGTATTGCTGAAGTTTGACTTGAAATTCAACCTGGAACCTAGGACCTTCAATGGAAGCTTCACTCCGCAGCCTCGTCAGGTGACGCCAAGATTATTCCAGGTTTAGATTATCCGATACACGTGCCTCGCCTCGTTATTTAATTGAAAGTGGAACAATCTTTCAACCCAATGTTTAGAACAATCAAGTTCAATTGTCCCAACTTATTTGGTAATTGAAGCGAGCTACTTACTGACAACATATTGCTGCCACTTTCAATGTCCACCGCGCCACCATTTTGTGTAGTTTGACCTTCCTCTTTGAATCGTTCTCCTCAGTCCTCTCGCAGGTGGTTTCCCGTTTTGGAAATGTAACCTCAGTTATGCCCTCACAATTTGTTGGATATCCGTTGTGCGGCCTCCTTTTCGTACCTTTTTCTGCGCTTTCCATTATTATTGCCATTTATAATGATTTACATATTTCGTTCTCCCGGAACTGTTTTCGCGGGCCCGGTTTTGATTGAACTTTTCATCGATTCAAGGTGTTGGTACCAGTGGAAACCACCATATCTCCAATCAGGCATGACCCAATTCCCAAGTGGTACTCTAATGGCCCGCACTTGCATCTGACGCCCACGATGGCACGATGCCCTCACTCCCATTGACCCAAAATCCGCGGCGCCCCATCCATGTTACCCAGTTACATCTCTTTACGCGCGCATCCGTTGTCCAAGCCCAGCAATGATTGGGTCTTCGGATCTCGTGGGATTAGGATGAATAGGTAAATGGCTACTGTCGCATTCACGTATCATTGTCTTTGAACACTTTGAAATCCTGTTTCTGTTATTTATTCGGTTTCCCCGCAGCAAGGTATCTTTACCACTTTTGAACAATCATGTTAGTCCTGCCTTTCCTCTTTCTGGGCGGTCTTGCCGTCTTCGGCTTCATAGCCTTCTACGACAAGCGGAGGAGCAAGAGTCTACCTTTCCCACCGGGACCGAAACCACTGCCGATTATCGGAAATCTACACCAAGCACCGAATCTCTATCCATGGCGAGTTTTCCAACAATGGGCAAAACAATATGGACCAATATTTAAGCTCCAGTTCGGACCGAGTACCATCATTATGCTCAACAACCATGACACGGCTCATGATCTACTCGACAAGCGGAGCAGTATCTACAGTTCTCGACCTAGGGTGGTTATGGCAGCCGAATGTTTGGGTCGTGGAATGCTAACGCTTTTGATGCCATATGCTGCTCAGTGGAGAGCTCACCAAAAGCTTCAGATGCATGTGCTTAATGTACGGGTCTCGCAAACATACTGCGCTCTCCAGGACCTCGAAAGCAAGCAGCTTGTCTTCGACATGTTATCGACCAACAACTTCAGTGATGGGTTCCGACGTTACGCAGCTGGTCTGGTATTCGCATTGGCATACGGCAAGCGGATTGAGGATACGAACTCGCAAGACTTGAAGGAACTGGATGAAGTCATCGAGAATACATTGACGACTTTAAAGCCTGGATGGATCGTCGACCTTCTCCCTGTTCTCAATAACCTTCCCAAATGGATAGCACCATGGAGGAGACTAGGGGACAAACTTTTCAACATCGAATCCCTTATATGGAGCAAAAACTTTGCGAATGCCACATCTTCGCCATCCTGGAATTGGTCGAAGGAAATTAAGAGTGTGGATAAAGGTCAAATGACACCCATGGAGTTGGCTTATGATGTTGGAATTGTTTGGGAGGTCTCGACCGACACTACAACCATCGCCCTCGAAGTTTTTGTACTTGCTGCTATCCTCCATCCTCATATTGTCAAAAAGGCACAAGCAGAACTGGATCGAGTTGTCGGAGCAGGGAGGCTCCCAAATTTCAGCGATAAGGACAATCTACCATACATTCACGCTTTCATGCAAGAAGTATTACGATGGCGACCTGTGGCTGCTGGAGGTGTACCTCATGCTGTCACCGAGGAAGATGAATATATGGGTTATCGAATTCCGAAGGGGGCGACAGTTATCGCAAATCAATGGGCTATTGCGCACGACGAAAACATATTCCCCAATCCAGAAAGCTTCGACCCCGAACGATGGATTATCGATCCAAATCTCCCTGTTGTTGCATTTGGCCACGGTGAGTGCCGTAAATTTCTTTTGGGTAAAAACCAGAGCTGAGACATTCCTTATTCTTAAATTTCCGGTGACAGTCTTTGGGACTCTTGCTCCTTCTCCTCCTCAAAAAGTCTCAAAGAGTATACTGACTCCGTGATCCTGCAGGTCGACGAACTTGTTTTGGTCAACATATTGCGAAGAATTCTTTATTCATCATTATTGCGCGGTTCTTGTGGGCTTTTGATATTGAATGCGCATTTGAGGAGAAGTATGGGCATAAGGTTTGGATTGTGCCGGATCCTTTGAATATGACACAGGGATTTAACTCGAAGCCGGAAACCTTCAGAGCAGAGTTTAAGGCTAGGAGTCCACAGGCTGAGGAAGTGATTAGGGGGGAGTGGGAGATGGAGGGGAAGGATATCAATGTGATTATGGATCGCATACAGCAGGAGCAAGCAGCGCAGAGGGGAAAGGTTGTTCAGAAGAAGGCCTGAGATTGGGGTCTTGATTGATTTGGTGTTGGGGAACATTGAAGTGCATTTTTGCACGAGATACATACATACAACATCCATTCTCTCCTACAATATTTTCTCTCTCGTTCTTATGGCCGCACCCCTCCATCCTTCTACCCCTCATTTGTTATTTACAGGGATTCTCCAACGTCATCCCACACCAGCTATCGCGATAGCTAAACACCATGCAAGCCATCGTTCAATCCAACAAATCATGTCATTGTCCTGGTTATATTTACCATTTTAGTAGCTTCCTCCGAAGAATATCAGCAAATCAGGCTTCCATGACCGATGCAAAGCTCCCCTGCTATCAAGAACCAAATCAGTAAGCCGCTATCGCCACGCAGCTTTTCTTATCTTGCAGTACGAGTGCTACCCCAACCACCCAGCTTTCTATTACACACAATCAAACCAATGAGATGATGCGATTTGTGTTACGTCGCGGAAAAGATCTGACGGTAAGAAAATGGGGTTGATTTAGACTTGATTTATGAGAGGAGCTGCCCTTCTCCATTTCGTCCTTTGCTTGGGATCTCTCAGCGCGTAACGGGAGCAATTGTAAACATGGTGGAAACCACGACAGCATCTCAAACAGGTGCTCAACCGCATCCAAATCTCGAGAAAATGGCTTCTCGCCATTCAGCATCTGTTTCTTCCCCTCCACCCCCTTTCGAAGAACTACTAGCAGGAGAAGCAGATGCCGAACTTCTAGGTACTTCCATCCCTCCTACCCATTCCCTACCTTTCCCCAATTGCCCTATTACCATTATATTAACTTCTCGATACCAGCCAAGTTGGGCTATAAACAAGAACTCCGACGAAATTTCACTATGATAGAAGTCTTCGGCATCGCATTTAGTATCATGGGACTCCTCCCATCCATCGCCTCGACCCTCGCTTTCTCCATTCCTGCCGGGCCTGTGGGCATGGTTTGGGGCTGGTTTTTGGCTAGTGGGTGTATTTTTGTTGTTGGGGTTGCAATGGCGGATCTGGGGAGTGCGATGCCTACTAGTGGGGGGTTGTATTGGTGGTATGTTTTGTCTTTATTTTCGAGTAATTGGGGGAGGGGATGAGGGGATAAGGGGGAGAGAGGGGGTATTGGGGAAGTGTGCTAATTATGATTCTGAATAGGACACATTATTTTGCCTCGGAAAAGACAAGGAATGCGTTGAGTTTTTTGGTTGGGTATTCGAATACACTAGGGCTTGTAGGGGGACTGTGTAGTATTGATTATGGATTTGCTTTGATGTTTTGTTCTGTGTATGTCCCCCTTCCCCTTCCTCTCTCTCCCATTGCTCATCTGTCTCCTAGTATCGTCATATCCCGCGACGGAGAATGGGAACCCACAAATGGAATTGTATACTCGGTCTTCCTCGCTTGTGTTTTACTCCACGGTGTCCTCGCATCAACACTCTCGAAGATCATGGGGAAGTTGCAAACTGTCTTTGTGGTTATGAACTTAATTCTTATTGCTGCTACTATTATTGCTCTTCCTGTTGGTAAACGGCTTGGGAGTGAGAGGAATGATGCGCATTATATATTCGCGAAGACGGAGAATTTGACGACATGGCCTACGGGTTGGGCGTTTATGCTTTCGTGGTTGTCTCCAATCTGGGTACGTTTTCCGAAGCATTTTCTCTCCATAACTAACCAATCCAGACAATCGGAGCATTCGATTCATGCGTCCATATGTCAGAAGAAGCAGCAAACGCAGCAAAAGCCGTACCCTACGGAATCCTAATGTCAATCGGCTCATGCTGGTTCCTCGGTTTCATAATCATGATCGTGCTCGCATCCTGTATCAGTCCGGATTTGGAATCCGTTCTCGGTTCTTCATTTGGACAACCGATGGCGCAGATATATTATGATGCTATTGGGAAGAAAGGAACGCTTGCCCTTATGTCTCTTCTATTCATAGTCCAATTTCTCATGGGACTTTCCATCACGGTCGCTGCATCTCGTCAAACCTGGGCTTTCTCCAGAGATGGTGCGTTACCGTTCTCAAGCTTTTTCAGACCTATAAGTAGAAGATTTGGATATATCCCTCTTCGCTGTATCTGGGGTTGTGTCTTCCTGGCCGCTATCCTCGGTCTCCTCTGCTTAATTGCACCCGCTGCTGCTTCCGCATTATTTTCTTTGGCAGTAGCGGGGAACAACCTCGCCTGGCTCACCCCAATATTCTGTCGTGTAGTCTGGGGACAACATAAATTCGTTCCTGGGCCTTTCTATACTGGGAAAGCATCGATTCCTATTGCTTGGTTTGCAATCATCTTTCTCGTCTTCGGCATTTTGTTGGCTATGTTTCCTACGGGGGGACCGGGACCGACTAGCGAGACGATGAATTATACTGTTGTTATTAATATGGCGGTTTGGGGTGGGGCTTTGGGGTATTACTTTGGGTGGGCGAGGAAGTGGTTTACGGGGCCGAAGATCACAGTCGGGGAGGTGCCTGTTGGTGCGCTTGCTGGGGGTGTTGTTGAGGGTGTGAGGGGGGTGGAGGGAGCTGGTGTTGTGGATGAGAAAAAGATAGACGAGAAGAAGGGAGAGAAGACGGAGAGTAGTGATTCTGCTTAGTTTCTCTTGGTGGATGTTGCTTGTTAGACTTATACAGTGGGAAGGGAAGTTACTGTGCTGACATCTGAGTTTGATTCGGGTATCCGTAACTGACAGTCTCATCCTCTTCCATTTCTCAGCATGCTCAACCGTAGTAAACATCCAATAGAGACTCATGTTTGACAATTTGTCAAATATCTTCAATCAACTTCACAACATCAGCTGGAAGAGGACCATCTCTAAGATTTTTCCAGGCCGCTACAAGGTGTGAATGGTTGTTTAAGTGCTTGTACAATTTACCGACGTCGGTATTCTTGTCCCTGTGGCGTTTCATATGCTGCGATCCAACGAACTCATCTGCTGACTTGGACTAGAGGCGTGTAAACATAGAAAGAAAAACCGAGGCTCGCGGTAGACAATAAAAGCAGCAGTAAATACTTCAGGTTTGTACCTGCCTATCTAGCTCACTGTCCCTATTCTCTAGGATAATGTAAGTTAATTTAACCTAAATACTTAGGACAATTGAATATTTCCCTAGATGGCTTAGAACAATGAAGTTTTATTGTCCTAAAGTATTTAAGTAATATCTAGAAAGTGTGGTACAACGAGTTATTTACTGCCGCTTTTCTTGTCTACTGCGAGCGAGGCTACCCAGAAGGGGTAACAATTCCTCCTCGGCATGTCGTACGATTGCGCTATAACTTCCTTGGAAAACAGTTGGTAAGATATAGCCACGTGAAGACGCTGCACGCTACATCATACAGCTGTTTGAATTCTTCGACATTGAAATTTGAGACGCCCAGTTGACGGAATTTCTCAGCAACGTACAGCTCTTGTACCACAGCGAGAGTTTCTTCCTCAATAGACGCATCTGGATTAGGGGAGTGTAAGAAAAACGACTCGATCTGATTGGTACCCAGTTTCTCCGGCGATTCTGCCGTGGAAGCGAGAACGGAATCTTTTTTCAAGCATCCCTCCTTGAAGCCTGGCGCTTTGGTATGAAGGGTAGATCTGTCGGCAGCACCTGCTTTCCCAATGTGGCCTTCGCTCCCCTATCGGTGTCGGTCAGTTGGTTCTGGGTGGAAAACCTGAAGCTTTGAGCATATATATATATGTGCAGCATCTAGGTCTTGGACCCCGTGTGCAAGAACAACTCGAAACCCCTCTTCCACTGTTTCCACCTGCCAGCGCTGAAGCCCAGACGTGCCAACCCATTTCTTGATAAACTAACTCGCTGCCATATTTATCATATGGTTTAAATGGAGTTTGGGTAAGTGAATTAGAGATGCAAACAAAAGTGGTGTGATAATGAACTGAATGGCCTTAGATTTAAACACAGAATCGAGGTCTCTCCCACGAAGAAAACTCTTTTTGAAGAAAAGATGATGCACAAGAGAGCTTTGGTCTCCGCCAACGTGATATTATATACGCCCTTACTCATTCGGGAGGGTGTAGTCTTGTTTCCGTTCGTCGAAGGGAGAGGAGGGTCTTTTGAGAACTATATGTATTGTAGATTGGCTTAGCCTCCCAGTGAACCTTCTGAGGGCGAAAAGTGGTTATGATTCTTGTCCCGACTATTCGAAACACTCAAAGCTTGAAATACTTTATGTTGTTTATATTTTGCATCCACATCATTACAATTGTTCAAAATTTCTACGCCTCAATCACGAACATTTGGTGGTGATTGATTTACGTGAGGCAAAGTTATTTTTAAAGCAAGGCTTAGTGAAGAATGCAATTTACGGTAATCCAGTGGTGATTGGCTAGATGTAAACCTTGCTCCGTCAATTTCCTATTTCGGTCGGGATTCGCGCTCGCTTATTTTCCCAGAGTATTGTGCGAGTAGCACCGCACGCTGGATAACACACTCCAATTTAACACGGCAATGCAATTCTTTAGCTTGAGAGTATTCCTCTTCTCACCTCCAATAATAATTTGAGTTTGCGAGGGGACTATTACTGTTTAATACCCTGAAACGCAAGCCACCCCCCCCCCCCCCCCCCCTTCTTTCCCCTGTTACGTTACACTTGTGGGATCCGTCACATCATTGACATAAAACCTCAAACCAATAACCAAAGTGCACCAAGGAAGATTTTCAGCCTTATGGATACACGTAAGAACCCAGAAGATTACCTCGTTGGTTTGAGGAATAATAATGAGCAATCTCAACCTCTTTCGCCCCCAGATTAGATGCTTCTCCAGCCAATAAAAAGCACGTTACTTTCTTCAAAAGGCGCGTTTTTGTTATCACGATCCTCCACTATACTCGGAAAGTTACTGGCTCGTTACGCGCCACCAATGGATTTGAAGTCCACATGGGGATAAGTCTTGTTTTATGTCTTCAGTGGCGTAGTTTGGGCGGAAGCGGGTACTCGGCTCTCCCATCTTCCTCTTGAGACGGTGGACTTACCTCTGCCTGGTGTTCTTTTTCTTCCTCAGATTTCGACTTCAAACTCTCAGTCTTGTTTTCACCTTGTCGACGCTTCGCATTTTTTCCGACTTCAAGCAGATTGAGCTCCGGCTCATGTCTAATTATGACAACAACTCGACCATCGCAAGAGGTTGGGACAGATGGAATCACGACAAACTGGGTGCCCTTTACTACGCCAGGCCCACCATTGTTGGCATGTTCGTCGTCGTTCTATTATCTACCTAACCAGCCTGTTGCGAAGGCTGTCGCTTTTGATCCATACTATGGTCAAGCGGTTGAACCGTTGGTCAGATGTCTTCCTGTCGAGCAGACACTATGGTGGTTTCAACACTGTAAATCTACCTTTAATTGTTCAAATGAGAGTTGCTCACATGAGTAATCTAGCAACATCAAGTAAAACAAACATCAACCTCGGACCTTTCTCCTGTCCGAATGGCTACATGACGGCCACCGTGAGCTCAATAAATCCTATAACTTCCTTGGTAGCTTGCTGTCCCTCGTAAGTACTATCAGCCAGCCCACCAGTTCAAAACTAAGAAGAGAAGACAGTACGGATACGCGGGAGTTATCCTACCACCCGGGTCACAAGGTCAATGTAACTCGACTTTGACAAGTGGTCAAACTATTCTCATAAAGAAAGGCATAGGTACTTCTTGGTCAGATTCAACTGTGCAAATTGGTGGGAGCGGATCCGAGATAACTGGTGTTCATATGAATGGCTTTATATTTCAAGATCAAGTTACGTCTTCGATAGCATCGTCTTCATCAATACCCCCTTCAACGTCTGCTTCTACTACGAGTATAAGTCCGGCGCTCACACCTGCCACTACTTCGACGCCACCAACGAGTACATCGTCTCCTCTCCCGGCCCCAAATCTCGAATCCGAAGGACTGAGTCAGGGCGGAATAATTGGCGTTGGGGTTGGGGTTTCTCTAGGAGTAGTGGGACTAATAAGCATGCTTGTCGCGTTTATACTTTTCAAGAGAAGAACTCGCTCACCGAATGCGCCAGGTGTTGCTGAGAATGGACTGGATTCCAAACCTTTGCAGCCTTACGGTTCGAGTATAGAAATGTCATCGCAGGTAGGAAGAGAACCGTCGGAGATGTGGGTGGCGCCGGAGAATGGACTAAAAGTAGAAACCCCGAGAGTTGAATTGCCAGCGGGTAGTTAATAATTGAGGGAATAGGGGTGTTAATAAAATCCATGTGGGGAAGGGGTGTTGGTAGCGACGATTCTATTCATGTATCATGATAATCAAGGAAGATTTACAATATTACATTGAAGAACAAGTCAGAACTTTCAAATCTCATTTGACAAGAATCAGGAGTTCCCCGATGCTCTACTTAAGATTAGTGGGAGAAGTGTGCTGGCCTGTTAGTCATTAAACTCCCTATATAGGCAAAGCCATTTATTCCTCCGAATTTTTATAATGGTAGTAGACTGCTGAGCTTACTCTCGTTCATAGGCTCCCGGTTGATATTAAAAGTGGCAGGAAATTCCAACTTCAATTACCTAACACTTTGGGACAATTGAACTTTATTGTTCTAATACACCTGAGTTAATATTTTTAATTGTTCTAAGTGTTTAGAATAATTGCTTTGAGTTGCGCTAAAAAGCTAGAACAACGAGAGCTAGATGGGCAGGGAAGGGATGAACCTGATGTATTTACTGCTGCTTTTATTGTCCATCCCGAGAGAGGTTCAAAAAGAAAGCCAATGCCACTGTAGTAATCGCAAGAAATACCACCATATGGCACCTCTCCTCTTTAAAATCAGCCCCGAAAAACGCAGAGATTCAATAGGAACTGAGCTAAACAAAAATCAATGAATGTTCGAACCCCCAAATGACTTGAGGGGAAAGTGATATTGGTCACCTGATTTATCCTCCTGGAGAAGTTCTTGGTCAGATAGTCTTTACGTAGATTGTCACCGGTGGGAATACAATAGAAGGAATCAAGGAGATTCCTATTCAGAATCAGGCTCCGACTCAAGCCGTTATGATTAAAAGTAAAGGACAGCTCTCTGAACAATCATAAAATAAACTCGGGTGGTTTTTCCAGAGCTACTAGATTAATCACCCCACAACATATACCATCTATATAAATACACCACTTCATCTCAAAATTCCAAACACATTTAAACGAAGACGGATGCCAAACATGACTTCACCACTTTTGAGACTCCTACGCGAACTTAGTGATAAAATCTGGGCAAATCTTTCTCTTGAAGATTGCGAGGCGATCACTGAAGCTGGGAATCTTCATTAGGCAAGCCCGCTAGCGACCGGGAACAAGCAAGCTTCCAGGGGGAGATTGAACTCTCCTTATATCGAAACAATGATATGGTGCTGATCATCACTACCAAAACCCTTATCGACTTCCTCCGTAAAGTCATGCCAATGAAAACAAAAAATGTCGACCCGGAAAAACTCAAAACGGTACCGGAAATCACGATCTAGACTGGAGACGAGACCTTTTCTTCTGTGCCGACGCTGCAAGAAGCCGTTACAGGTGGATGCTTCCTACCAAGAATGATCGAGGTGTTCAATGCTTGTCGTTGTGACCTGCATATTTGGAAGATTGATCGGAGGTTTTTTGAACTCGTAATAGAGGTCGACTTAAGTTTCACAGCTGAAAAAAAGTATCACAAGAAGGAAGATATCGCACGCGTAAGCAACGAACTTGCTGAAGGATTAAAAGGGGTTCGCTAATATGGTGGCGCACTCTGGAACTTGCTTTTGAAGCGCTTGATAGATTATAGTTATTATACGAAGCTGAATGTTTACGGTCTTGATCCCCCTGATGTGGAAGGACTTCGGCTGTCCTGGTGGTCAGATGTTGCTTTAACAGGTGTTGAATGCGACCCTGAAGCGCGCGCTACTTGGGAAAGAGGCGTGGAGCTTGCACTAGCTGGGAAAAATATCGCGGCCCGCTCTAAGTTTATTACAGCTAGACTTTGGATGATGAGATATGCACTTCCCAAAATCCGTGGCGTCGGACAGTAGGGCCTCGATTTTTCTATAAAGGTTCATTATAGACATTTGGCTTTCATTAGCAAAGCTGTCGATCGAACTTGGCAGATTCTCTGAAGCACGTCACTTATTAAATTGTCAAACCAGGGCCGCACTGGGAAGGGTACATAAAACATTATCTGTTTGGGATGATAAACGAATATGGGAAGTCAGGGTACAACCGAGAGGTCTCAATTCAGTATTCAAAGGCACTTGTACTGAGCGGGCAATGTGTTAGAGGATTAAATGTTCTCCACGCAGAAGTCAACAAATCTCCAAGTGATGATTACCTCGGAGAATTGCTTTTTATTTTAAGACTGCAGGTTTTGAAACCAAATACCAAGCTGACCAAGCCAAAGAGAGAACCAAACATTCAACAAAATGGTATTCCTTACTCGCTTAGCGAAATCGAGACAGGCTATGCTTACCTCGAAGAGCTTTTTAAGGAGGAATAGAAAACTGTTGTAAAGGAATGTACGTGTTAAAAGCCTACTTCGGTAGTTAAACTAAAATAGATCGTACGATAGATTAGTAGATTAAGAAAAGAGATTGCAAATCCAACATTAAATAAATTGACAATAGTAAACCTCTGCAGCATTATATCTCTCCGAATTTTAACAGAATTCTCTATTTCTCCGTCCCGGTTTGCTTCAACTACCTGACGCCACTAGTAGTACTGTCCCCACTCATCCAATTATTTCGAGATGAAAATCAATATCAATATCAATATCCCCAACAGCTTCACGGATTTGGTTTTCTATCAAGGTCCAATTGTTCCTTGTCCCGTGAACATCGTCAGCCCATTCATGCCTTTGGTAGGTACCCAAACGCCTCGCTCCCATGCCTATCCTCTAATCAGAAACCTTTGGAGTAGGTTCATTTCTTAGACAAACTCAATAAAGCAACGATACCCCAGACTACCGACGATGACTCAATGAAACAACCGCAAAGTAACCTCGAAATGCTACTCGAACACGTCATAGGTGATGGCGAACTCGATAGATACTTCAAGACACGGGAATCAAATTTGAAATCCAAAATCACTACCTACGAGACCCTCTGGACGTCATTTGTCCCCGGTTCTAGGGTCCTCGCTAAACCATTTCTAGGTGAACCTCAATTCTTCGTTGTCAATTCGCCTCCGTACAATTACAAAAAAAGTCACGAACTACCAGCGGTTTTATGGTTTAATTGTTGGTGCTACGACTAGGACGGCAGTAAAACTGTGAGAGTTTTGTATTCGCTCAAATTTGATCATTTCCGGGGGACAAAATCTATCAGTATGCTCGTTACTTATCCAATCAACTTCTTTGAGGAGGTCGATTCAGACACGGAAGTGAAGACTGTGGAACAACTCAAGGCTGATTTGGTAAAACGTGGTACACATTTTAACACAACTGTGAGGTATGTGATCTGTTTTGTTTCTCCTCTCACTGTCGGTTACATTGAAATATTTCATATCGTCGTTCTTTCACTCGCGTAACATAAAACTCTAGCATCAAAGTTGACTGGCTTGATATTAACGGTCAGAGGACCACGAGGTGCCAAGTAGCAATAGTATTATGAGGGCGAAGCTCTCTCGGACAAGCGTAGTGTCATGAAGCAAACTCGTGAAAATGTGAGTAAGAGCTACGGGCTTCATTCCACGCGTGTTACCCCTCTCGCCGAGAATTAGTGTACTAACAGA
This sequence comes from Calycina herbarum, assembly GCA_001414485.1. Taxonomy (NCBI): domain Eukaryota; kingdom Fungi; phylum Ascomycota; class Leotiomycetes; order Helotiales; family Pezizellaceae; genus Calycina; species Calycina herbarum. The sequence goes on along the minus strand of LLEY01000086.1, from coordinate 36,548 downwards.
TAAAGCAGGATGAAATTAGCCGAGGCAGAGATCCGGAGGGTCAAAATACCAAAGAGGATGCCAAGTGCCGGCCAGTCAAGGTCACTTAACCCCACTTCCCCATACTTGGGATGGCTCAATAACAACAACCAGGTCCGGGGAAAGTACATTATTGACCACAACGCCTTTTTGACTTATAGTAAGCACAACATTCCGATCCAGTTGGATTTATACTAACTGAATTTCAGCAGGATGCGGAGGACACAAGCTTAGAGAGCTAGAGCCGGATTATGTCAAAGCAATTGAAAGCTCCGAGGCAAAAAAGCGTTCTGAGGAAACAGAAATAGGCAAAATATTTCTAAGTCTTCTTCGTCCTCGGTTCTTAGGTTACTCAACCCAAGAGAAATTCTAGGGACAGTTTAGTGTGGATTCCACCCGTCCAGTCTCTAATAAACGAACCGGAATCATGTTCAAGGAGCAATTGCAACCAAAGGGGAGTACAAAGAGATGATCAATGCTCTTTTATCCAGTCATCAAAGTGGGAATGCGATAGAGGAGGACGATAAACCCCAGATTCAGGACATGGTTGAGGACAAGGGGAAAGGTCTTGTCATACTCTTGCATAGGCCACCAGGCGTGGGGAAAACAGTGAGAGATTTCCAAGTATTATCCTTGAATCTTTTATTAATACAACAGAAAGCTCACCGCCGAAACCATCGCAGAAGCAAACGAGAAGCCACCTTTCATAGTAAGCGTGGCTGAAATAGGTCTCGATGCTGCAAAAGCAGAAAAGAATTTAGAGCAGATGTTCACCTTGGCTGGAACTTGGGAAGCTGTTCTTTTGGTGTGAGTGAAATTGAGATTTGAACATTCTTCAATCTTCTAAACATACCTATGCAGGGATGAAGCAGACGTTTTCCTTGAGACTCGAATGCGGAATGGTGACCCGAACAGGAATGCCTTGGTATCTTGTAGGCCTCATCATAAGTTCGAAATTGAATCATACTAACATTGCTTGGCACAGTACTACTTCGGGTCTTGGAATATTATCAAGGAATCATGATCCTGACCACCAACCGAATTACAGGTCTCGATGTTGCGGTCTAATCTCCCATTCATTTGGCCATTTGATATGGAGACTTGACTAAGGATTACAAGCGAAAGATTTTCAAAATCTTCCTCGACCAACTGGAGCCAAAATGCATCAAATACCGCGATACAATCAACGAGTGGATTGACGAGTACGGCTGCGAAGCTAAGCTAAATGGGCGCCAAATTCGCAATGTTGTGTCTTCTGCTCTAGCACTTGCTCGCAGCACTGACAACAAGGAACTTGGTGATGACGAAAAGAAGGTTACCGTAAAACACCTCAAGTCAATGGTAAAAATTACGAAGGAGTTCCAAGAACAGTTAGAGTCTGTTACCACAGCGTCAAGAATGATCAATGAAGTCAAAGGAAGTGGTAACTAGGAGCTTTTGATATCTGAAGATTTTGCAGAATCTCTTCTGGTTTCAAAACAAAGCATTTCTTGCATGTCGTCAGATAGCGACAAAATTGGAAAGGGCTCGGGGGCTATCACGTGGACATGGTTTTAATGGGGACCGGGACTGTTTTATGGTTTATTTCTTTGTTATTCATTTGTGAAATTCATCACAAATCAGCAGTTCTTTCTACACTGACGTGTTATATGTCTTTGTTAAGTCTCAAAACTCTGAGCACGTGACCTAATCAACCACACCCGTGTCGCTTCCATAAGGAACCTCTCAACCCACTCTTTAACTTCACCCCATCTTCTCCACGGTCTCCAAATCCCCACAATCCAGGCGTATTCTTCTCAAGAAGCGTAAGCCAAGATGAGGAGCACCGATATTTCGGCCCTTCTTCCCCATTTCCCCAACTTCTCGTTTGATTTTGAAGTTTTTTCTCATCATTTGTCTGTCCCAGTCCACTTCTCCACCAAAAGAGGCCCAATGCCGCGGTGTGAGCCTCCCAAGAACCGGAAAGTGGTGATACTTTCACGCGGTCCCAAGAGATTTATAGCCGGTACGAATCATGAAGGTGCCTTTGGAAGACGCCATCCGAGTCACTATTTTCTATTTTTCTATTATTGGTCCCATCTGGGTGTTTTTCCGTTGATGTGTGGAGAAGCGGAGAATGAACGTATGCAAGTGTTGAGTTTGTATTCTCTAGTATGTATGTAGTCACCGCTTCTACTTCAATATGTATAAGTACGCTTTGCTGCTCGATTTCTCCTTCTTTTTGTTTCCGCTATCAATTTCGTCCCAAAGCAAGCCATCATGCTGTCTTCTACCTGGCAGTTGGCGAAAGCCTTCGGTCTCGCCATTGTCTTATTCAACACAGAGCTCAACTGTGAAAACATCACCAGCGACACCGTTTTCTACAGACAAGTACCAGCTGTGAACCCAACTCGTAAGTTCACCCTCCGGTTCATTCACAATTTCTAATAATCCCAGCACAAATGCCAGGAACTTCACTATGGAGCATAGCACACGCCAAAGCATTGAAACTCGTCTCAGTAATGACACTTGAAGAAAAAGCCAACATAACTGTAGGATATACCCCGGAGAATGGTTGTTCAGGTGCGACTGGGTCCGTACCTCGGTTGAACTGGCCAGGTCTGTGTCTTGCGGATGCCGGTCAGGGGGTTAGAGGTACTGACTTGATAAATGCTTATCCTGCTAGTTTTCACGTTGGTGCGAGTTGGAACCGTGCTTTGACGTTTTCGAGGGCCGCTCATATGGCGAGGGAATTTAAGGCTAAAGGGTTTCATGTACTTCTTGGACCTGTTGTTAGTCCTTTAGGAAGAATTACTTTGGGTGGGAGAAATTGGGAGGGGTTCAGTAATGATCGTAAGTTTCCCCTAGTATCGAGAAAGCGAGAATTGAAGCTAATAATAATCCAGCTTATCTCTGTGGCGTGCTTGCTGCAGACACTGTACGAGGTATTCAGGACCAAGGTGTTATTGCGTCGGTCAAACATTTTGTCGGCAATGAACAAGAATACCACCGTAATCTTATCACTTAGGGAAATGCCACCCCAATATCGCCGTTGAGGCAGTTTCCACGAATATTGATAATAAACCGATGCACGAGTTGTATCTCTGGCCTTTCGTTGATACAGTACAAGCAGGTTTGTAAAATTCCTAGAATTCTTGGAGTTATAACTAACAGAAGGCCAGGTGCCAGGTCGGTAATGTGTTCTTACTAGAGAATCAACAACTCATACGCTTGCCATAATTCCAAATCTCAGAATGGTTTGTTGAAAGGCAAACTTGGATTTTGAGGGGTTCATCGTCAGTGACTGGAGAGCTCAGCGTAAGTAAGATTGAACACCATTTCGGAAAATTCTAACAATTTTAGATACTGGTGTTGCTTCAGCAGAAGGTGGTCTCGATATGGCAATGCCAAATTCTTCTTTCTGGAGCACCAATGGCGAAAAGCTCGCTCTCTCTGCGAAGAATGGCAGTCTTTCCAAATCACAAATAACTGACATGGCAACCAGAATCCTCGCTGCATGGATGGTACCAGACTGGCCAAGTTGTATGTACACCTTACCTTGTCCTTGATTATTTCATCATTTTTGACGTATTTTCCAGGATGGGTTCCCAGAAATTGGGTTATGGCCCGCTACAGCTTATACCGGTTCTCACAAAGAGGTCAACGCACGAGACCCCGCATCCAAACCCACACTCTTACAAGGTGCCATCGAAGGACACGTCGTAGTAAAAAACGTCAACAAAACTCTTCCTCTTAAGAGTCCTCAGATGATCTCGGTCTCCAGATATGACGCTCCAGCACCACCTCAAAGCAATTTAGTTGGAACAGGAGGCTATCGCTTAGGATTCCTGTCGCTCTATGGTTACGATTACTTACTAGCAATCCGAAAATTTCTCTCGCCTGGATCGATTGGACCAAATGGAACTATGATCGTTGGTGGGGGCCGTGGTGGTACCTCCCCGCCATATATTTCTTCTCCTTGGGATGCATTACAGGAACAAGCGTATGAAGATGATACGACTTTGTTTTGGGATTTCGTTAGTGCGGATCCGGAAGTTGATTCTTCAAGCGATGCTTGTCTTGTCTTTGTCAATGCTTCTGTAACCGAAGCGTCGATCGTGATGAGCTCTTTGGTGAGTCTTACTTTCCCAGACAATGTTTCTCTTTCTAACTCCCAATCCGGATGACTTCTCAGATAACCTCATCTTAAACGTCGCAGGCAGCTGTTCCAACACAATCGTAGTAATCCACAACGCCGGCCCTGGCTCACGAAGGAATTACTATAGCTGAAGAGACTATGGCCAAAGAAGGGTATGGTGTCAGATCTGCAGAGGTGTAAGCAAAATATTCCCTTTCAATCAACCGCTTGCACCGCTAATCATCGCTACACAGAGATCAAAGCAGACCTCCGGGAGTGGATACAGTAAGTTTGTTTATGCATTCATATATTATACTTCATAGAATACCAATTAACATATTCAGATGTCAAGATCTCCAAGCCCAATTCAACAAAACCCAATCATTCAAGACGAAGGACCGAATTATGAAGAAAATGGCGCTTAAAGTAGTATAGGGAGCAAAGAAGAGAAAATCTCTTTAGGAGAAATATCGCGAAAGGGCATTTAGAGGAATGAATACCATAATGGGCATAGGAACATGATGTTAATATTATATTATTTTACTTTCGTTTATTCCGAAGAAAAGTGAATGTGTTGCACTCACTGCCGCCTTTTCACCCAACCGAGTCTCGAGTTCTTTGCGATCCCAGCTCAAGAACAAACAACACCACGCATCGAAAGTCGGAGCAAGTGCGTCTACACCACACGGTAAGAATCAATTGTACCAGCTTCCTTCATACTACACGCACACTGACGCGTCACTCATTTAGTTACAGCCATAGTGGCAGCAAGACCTACCACAAGACCCACCTCAACCAAGCGCATCTCAGAGATGTCAAACAACAGCCCATTGAACCAAGGCCAAATAGCACCAGGCGGAACGACTAGAGACGGAGCAGCTATGATCATCGATGGACGTGACATGATTAGCAAGGCAGGGACCATGACGAAAGTAGGAGCACTCATGTGCATTGTTGGAATGACTCCAGGAGTGAGAGATGGATTTTCCATAGCTGGAGTGGGAGTGAGGATAGTTCAAGAGGGACTCAAGGTAGTTTCAGTTGGTGGGAAAAGGCTTAGAGATGGATTGATTATGTATGCAAAAATGTTCTTCTGACAGCTAACCGCTGCTAATCCTCACGAGCCAGAGAGCAAAACAAGATCTCCGAGCTGGACTCAACGAACTCACCCAATTCAAAGGCTGATTAGCGAAAATGGCACTTGAAGTCGGTCAGGAAGGAAGGAAGAGGAAACGTATCGGAGAGAATAAGCGACAAGAGGAAGTCACCATAAATAGCGAATAGGAACTTGAGGATAGCTAATATAATGTTTTTTTTTACTTACGAGGTTATGAAAAAGGAAGCGGTGAAAATTAAAAGTGAATCTGTTGCACTCGGCTGCCGCCTTTGTTTTCCGAGTCTTCCCAGTTCTATCTCCAACAGCCAGTAACAACACCACAGTTTATATTGATAAGACCAACCACCATCAAATCGTTCGCATATTTGAATTTCCAATCTCCTGAACAGTATCCCTTCGCCAAGGCACTCCAAGATCGGTTGGCACAAAGTGGAGGTATAACTCGAGAGAGGGGATCGACCATGACACGCGGATTCACTAACCCGACCTTCAGGGGAGGCGCGACAACGTCGAGAGGAGGGGCACCCATGTCTAGAGCAGGAGCAATTGTGGCTAGCGATTTCGCGAAGATGGCCAGTAGAGGACGTGGTGTCAGCCCTGAAGATGTGTAAGCAAAATATTCCCCATCAACCCACCTCGCATCGCTAATCCTCGTCCAGAAACAAAAAGAGAAAGCTCTCGCCTGAAAACACCGACAAACTCGTACCTGGTATCGGAGGATACACCCTTCCCAAGCTCAGTGGCCTGCCCCTCACACCTAGGAAGATGATAGAGTAAGTTTCTTCTTTCGCCTTCACACCTCAAAGAATAACGATTAACATGCCTCTAGTTGTCAAGATCTCAAAGCCGAATTGCACGAACTCACGGAATCTATCAAAGAAAAGGATCGAATGGTGAAGCAATTAGCACTCGAAGTTGAAGAGGGAAAAATGCGGGAAAAGGCTATCTGGGAGGAGTATCGCGGATTTTTCGATGCAGCAAAGATACGCCGTGACGAGCGGATCAAGAAGGCAGACGAGGAATTGTTGAGGGCGGCTGCAGAATTGAGAGAGAAGGATAAGCAAACCAATGAAACAATCGTCAAAGAGGAAGAGAATTACTTGAAAGCGCGAAGCCCCTTTTGATTTTCAATTCTCGATTTTACAGCAGGCTATGGGGTTCTTCTTCAATTGCTTGAGGTGTTAATTAGCTTTGAAGTTTTTGCTAGACTCAAGGAAATGAATCTTGCAACCTGACCAGAGATACCAACACTTTCTCCCGAGCCCATCCGGGGAAGGAATACAGTCGCTTGCTTGGAGCCAGATAAAAATGGCAGGAAAATTGCTGATTCGGTATTCGTGTCTGTACCAAAAAACTTCTCCCATCTATTTTAAGAGGCTCATTATACGCAGAAATCCATAGGTCGGGCAGAATCCAATTTTGACAGTACGTACAATGCAAGGCTTGTGAATCAAGTTGGAAAAGAATTTTAATATAATGATGATTCGCGACAATATGCCCACCTCGCTGGTGTGTCATGATTCTCCTTGAAGCTGTACAAATTTCAAATCTTCACCAAAATTTACAAGGCTGAGTGCACTGGAGCATGTCACATTCCAACATGGGGCTGCTCCCTGTATTCATACAACACCCCCATGATACCCATGTCACTCACTTGGAGCCCCCCTCGAAGATTGGATATTTCGGCAGTGGGAAGTCTTCCTCCTCGGGTTTATCTCCAAATCTGTTCGTGATCCATGGTGTGGCCGCCGCCTTGGATATCACCCACGCAATGCACTGCACCACCCATCTCTTCCACGCTGTCTCTGGATGTGCAATGGCAGGGACAAAAAAGGGAATCTTCTGTGTCTCCTCAACAAATGGGCGAAAAATGGTCTCATAAGACTCGAGTGCATTGGAAGGATTTTCATCGCCACCCAGCTTGCTTAACTCACCTGCCAGAACATAGGCCCCTATTATCGCCAACGAGGTGCCCATTCCTGTCAGTGGAGATGGGGCATGGGCCGCATCTCCCAAACAAACGACACGCGATTGAGACCATTTTGACATCTTGATCTGTTGAATCGGCTGGAAATAGAAATCCTCCGCTTGATCCATGGCGTCCAAGAGCCTTTGAGTCTGCCATCCAGCATCTCCAAACTCCTTTCTCACAAGCTCTTCTTGTGTTTGTCTATCACTCCGAGAAGCTTCGTACCACGCCTTTTTCTGGGCCTCATTGCAAGGCATACAACTCATCATTGCTCTTGTTGTGTTGTGTGGATCGGGCCTCAAGTGGATGACTCGGCTTTTCAGAGCTACATAGACATTCCACCAGTCGTTGTCGATTGGAAGGCGAGGAATGGTCCAGTAAGTGGCGTACATACCCAGATCTCTCGGTTTGACAGACTGTGGGGGAAAGCATAGCTTTCGCACCCTTGACCATTGCCCGTCGGCCGCAACTAGGAGATCGAATTCTTGCACTTCTCCATTGCTCAACTCGACTTTGACTGAGTTGTCGTCGTTTGAGAGGACGCTTCTGATTGTGGTTCCAAACAAGTACTTGATATTTGGAAGGTCTTTCGTAGCTTCATGGAAGATTGCGGCGAGGTCTCCGCGCAATATTTCGAATTCCGAGGTAAAGCTGGCACCAACCCCGTCAAGGACGGGAAAGGGGGCGAATGGTTTCCCTTTGGGGTCGATGAATTGGCACCCTTTCTCCGTTGTGTTGAATCGTCGGACGTCGTCTAGGAGTCCCATCTTCTTGATAATTTGGACCGCGGAGTTTCGGAGGTCTACGTTTTGCCCGCGGGGGAGGAGAGTCTGGGTCTTCTCAACGACGGTAACATGAGAGCCAGACTTTGCGAGGAACCAGGCCAGTGCTGGTCCAGCAACACCTGCTCCGCTGATCAAGACACGTCTAGGCATTGAAGTTTAAAGTGTTGTGGGTGTGAGAGTGAGTGTGAGGGGGGCGAGCGAAAGATTGATTGAGGGGTTTGCAATTGGGAGACGGAGATGAGCATATGGTTATTCTGACTGCCTCCATAGGGAATCCCCATCGTTAAATAGCTCGAATAGCACGTCTGGCTTGAAGTCTGTCGTGCTTGAAGTCACCAAGTATGACCAGGAAGGAGCAACTCGGGCTCGGGCTCGGGCTCGGGCTCGGGCTCGGGTGACCGACCCTGTACATTTCGGGGCTCCACAGCATCTCACCCGAACCAATGAGTCTCGGGTCAGCCCCCATGTAAGCAAACACCTTCTTCAGCTAATTTCAATCATCTCCTCAAAACTCCAAGTTGAAATGTCCTCAGATTCCAATTCCTTAAGCAGACCTAGCTATTCCTGCATTCGCTGTGCCGAGAGAAAGGTCAAGTGTGACAGGCAGAGGCCATGCTGTGGTGCCTGTACCAAGCACAAAGTCGAATGTGTCTACAAACCTCCTCAGCAACCTCGCAAGAGGCAAAAACGTATTCAAGAGCAGGTTCTAACTGACCGACTCAAATACTACGAAGCCCTCCTCCATGATCAAGGCATTGATCCGAGCAGACCAGCGGTGGAAGCCCAGCCTGCACAGGTGCCGACTCCCTCGTCTACTGAGTCGGAGCCAAGTCCCTGTATCAACAAAACACAATTACTGCATGGCCAAGGGCGCTTTAAATTTGTTGACAAGTGGGTTTTTTCAAATTGTGTATGAAAGAATACGGATTAACATCTCCTCAGTGGTTTATGGACACGAGTTTTAGAAGAAGTGAGTTGTCTCAATTGTTGGGAGAGCATGTGAATTACCACTAATTAGACTCTTAGTTCCACCATCCCGGAGATGCTTTGGAGGAGGACTCTTCGGACGATGCAAATGACCAAGAGACATTTGAAGACAACTTTGGCTTTGTGCTCGGTAGTCCATCAAAGTCCAGCACCATGCCTCACCATCCGCCCGTAGAGCATGTACACCAGCTGGTACGGATATTCATTGAGAATGTTGATCCTCTGACGAAAATCATACACGCTCCTACCTTAAGAATAGCAGTCGAAAAATCTGTAGGCAACATCGAGAATATACCTCGAAGTTTCGAAGCACTCGTGTTTTCCATTTACGGAGCAGCTGTGATGTCGATGAAAGATGACGAATGCAGACAACGATTCTGTGAAACTCGCAAGACTCTACTATCGAGATACATAATAGCCACAAGAACAGCATTAGCGCGAGCCAACTTCATGGCAACTATGAGCCTGGTCGTTCTCCAAGCATTGGTGCTTCATATCATCTCCGTGCGAGACATATACGAGCCTCGCGCGATCTGGTCATTGACAGGCGTGGCAATTCGTATTGCTCAAGGCATGGGACTTGAGCGTGATGGTGCAACATTAGGTCTTCCTCCGTTTGAAACCGAAATTCGACGACGTATTTGGTGGACGTTGAAGAACCACGATTTTAGAACTGCTGAACTGTGCGGTCTTACCAAATTTCGAGATCTTGACATGGGCCCAGAAAGCATGAAGGGACCAACAAATATAAATGACGATCAGTTATATCCGGGCATGCCTTCGCTTCCAGTAGGCGAATCCAGCAAGTTGACAGACGTCGTATTTGTTGCCTTGAAGCATGAATTTGCCAGCTTTGCTGCAGGTCGCATTGCCAAATTTCGACACCAGGGGAAAGGTTCCAGTCAATGGGACCTCCATACGGAAACTGATAGAGTAGAGATGGAGGAGTATTTTAAGAAGGTCGAAGGACACCTGGAAACGAACTACATACGCCACTGTGACCCTTCCAAGCCATTGCATTTGGTGACAATGCTGATTGCCCGATTTTCAATAAACACGGTCCATTTCATAACCTATCATCCACGACGATGGACTAGCTTGGAGCAAACACCGCTCTCTATACGTCAAAGGATATGGGAGATCAGTATCAATCTCCTCGAGCAATACAACATGATGCTTTCCAACCCCCAACTTGGGAGATTTGCTTGGCATGCTGCTTACTATCAACAATGGCATGCTACAATCCACGTACTTGACACCCTACGTGCAAACCCTCGGTTACCAGAAGCCGAGAAGACATGGCAACTTATTTGTACTATATACGAACACACGCCCTTGGACACGAAAAAGCCAATCCATATAGCTGTGGGCAACCTTTGCTTGAAGGCTTACGCTGAATGGGAGGCCGTACATCAGTCTTTTCCGACACCGGAATTCATATTGCAACTTCGTCAACAACGCGAAGCCGCGAAGGCCAAGAAACAAGCGAAGCGCAGTCTACCTGATGCTCCGGAATACCGCGGCCTATCAATATCTCAGAATGGCGGCTCAAATACAGATGTCTTTCATCTCCCTCATAGCTTAGAAGATGTGTCTCTTCAGAAAGGTGCAAATGCATATATGTCAAGTGTTTCTCAGCCCGGTGGAACTACTGTGGAAAATCCAGACTGGCTCACCAACGGGTTTGAAAATCTAGAAGATATATTGAATATGGATCAAAATGATCTGTTGGCCCGGGAGCTCAATACAGGAACGAGTTTTGCCGGAACGATCACTTGGGAACAATGGGATGCTTGGCTTGCCGACTCGAATGTGAATTTTCCTCTACCTTGAAACATAGCTCGAGAAAATGTATATATATAGAATGCTCTGTACACCAAATTTTCACGCCTACCACTATTCAAAATGCTTACAAGTACACACCCCACATATCAAAGTTACGGCCAAGCCGACATTTAGGCAAAATCTGCAAGCTGACGACGAATGGATTGACGATGAACTCCCAGCGGAGGGCTAACAACACCTTAGTGAGCTATTGCGGTTTAACTCCAAAACAAATCGTTTCGATTATTTCAAACATCACCAGGTTTCGAACAGTTTACTCCGTGCACGATATGAAAATGTTTCTGGAAACTCGGTGAGCAGTTGGGTGTGTGGGGTTTTGGTGCTGCCTCGTGGAAAGAAGGGGTATTTGCCACCAGAGATCAGGCAATGAAGTAGGAGGGTAAGCATCCAAGAGGTTAGTGAGCTGAGCCGCGCTTAAAGTGGTCAGGCGAAAAACTTGCCGCCACATGAAAATCTAGGGTCAAATTCCAACCACAACGTCCCACAAACAACGCTCTGGCAAGCCGAAAGCCGGAGAATGCAAGCGAGAGCTAGGTATTTGCAGAGCTGGCAGGGTATTTACAAGGCTTAAGTGGTCCTGACTAGAATACCTTCAAGTTTTGCCCCCGTTCTTGGTGTGGCCGGCCCCTATTGAGCCGCATCGCGGCGCCAAAGTTGAAGTATTTTGTTGAGCCACGGCCCAGTCCTTTGATGTGTTTTGAAGATCTACATACACTTACTGCAGAACTATGAGGCTGCAAGACATTATTGGCCCTGTAAATAGCAATCTAACATGGGTGGTAATTTGCAATGGTCGTCTATATATTCTGGCATCTTTTGTCGTCCCATCTTCTTTTGTTTCTTTTTTCCTTGGAATTACTTTCAAGATTGAAACTGCCGCTTTGTTTCCACTTCTGCTTCTTTTCTCCTAATTATGGCTGGTCCATGTATTCTTGGGTTTATAAATGCGTTACTGTTTATTCGATATATTTCTGTCGCTGCAGCCTTCCTCCTCCCAGCCTCAGCCAGCACAAACACGTTCATTACTTCGCACCCACCGCAAGTAACTTCTATTTTAGCTATACATGTTCCCGAATTGAGAAGACGACAAGCACAAATGAATACCTGCACAGGATGGTCAGTACTTAACAAACCCTTGGGCAAGATAAATATATTGGCAATCAACTCCCTTTTAATTCAAAGGCTACTATTGACCCCTCAAATGCGTAGATCCATACGTGCTGTGCACTGCTCCAAATACTTGCACTTTGGGAAATCAAAATGGGTACCTTTGGCAAAGCTGCGGAACACCTGGGCAGAATATTACTACATCATATACAACCTGTCGAGATTTTACGGATGATGCATTGAATGGTCCAGCTGCAACTCATTGGTAGGTATTGTGGAAGTCCAAAAGCAATGCAAGAAAATGTGCTGATACAGGTGCTCACTAGCCCCGAATCACGTCCCTATTGCGGCACATGGGTTTGGATGCAAAGCGATTTGAAATACACGGGTATGATCTGTCACACTACTTCGAGTTTTGCGAGGTTTGCGATGTGGACGGGACCAAGTCTTAAGAGTACTCGAATCACCACTTCATCATCAAGACTGTTGTCTTCCTCAAGATCACGCTCTACAGTTCTTTCCTTAGCATCCTCCACAGCCCCGGCACGAGCATCTCCGACAGAAAAAACCCCTCCGGGACCTCAGGGAATCGATATGATTGCGGCTATTGCGGGGACGCTAGGTGGTGTTGGAAGTTTTGTCGCAGGGGCCCTTGCACTATATAAATATTTACAGAAACGGAAGGCGAAGGAGAAGACTACTATAAGTGCTTGATAAGTTGGCGGAACACAGGAGGATATGTACTTGTACTTGAAATCGCGTTTTCTTTTAGTTTTGTTTCTTGTAATAATTAGCTACCAACAATCTACAAAAATAATGTTTTTCTTGAAAAGAAGGTGGACATGAAATCCAAGTAGAGCAGACTCAAATAAGTATGTGATTCTCAGGCTCCCAGTTCTGAAAGACATGAAAAGCCTCACTTCAAGTTCCGCACTTCAAACTTTCCTTTCGCTTAACACACCACACTAGTGCTGAGAATTTTGCCTACAGGGTAACGCTACTCTAAATTTCCTTAAGAATAGAGCTACTAGTGTATCAGATGGGGGTGAGCAGGAACTCGAGAAGACAGAAAGCGTACTGCAGGTGATGTAGTGGAGGAAAGCCCCCCCCACGCCACAGCCAGGTTGACAAAATTGGCTGAGCCACTTTACATTACGTTCGCGGGAGAAGTATAGGGAAAGAAATGCTGTGGTGCGAGATTCAAGAATTTCCCTCACGTTCTGGGTGCCGGCGTCCCCATCGTGCCGCATCGTGGCGCCGAAGCTGAAATGTTTTCTTTTTCCACACCCCAATTCCTCGACATGTTTCAGTGATATATATAGATTGGAGTGGGGGGTGCAAGACATCATCCGCATGTAGATCATGGTCCGGAAGATAGGCTGAGGGCTGATATACGCAATTTACATATCTTCTGGCGACATCTTTATCGGCCCATCTTCTTAGGTCTCTTCTTACTCTTAGTTTTAATTTGAAAATTTCATTCTATTACTACTTATTTATACATGATGGCTATCAATTCTACTCTTAGGTTCATACTTCTAGTATTGTGTCTACATTGTGTCTCTGCATCCTCCTTACTCCCAGCCTCGACTACCAATTCTTTCATTACTTCGTTCCCACCGGATGTAACGCCAAGTCCAATACATGTCCCCAATTTGAAAGGGCGGCAAATCAAATATAATACGTGTCCAGGATGGTCAATTATTGACGAAACCTCAAGTATGAAGTTCCCACGATCTAGTCTATTTAATTCCCGCATAGTCCACTGACACACTAGCTTAGCACATTCAAACTTCCAGTGTACGGCACCTTTCACTTGCAGTTTTGGAAACCAAAATGGCTATCTATGGGAAGCCTGCTTAACTTCAGGCCCGGGGGTGTTTACGGCACGTACAAGATGCTATAATTATCCAGCTACTGCGTTGAGCAGCAATGCAGATGAATTGACATGGTAAGCAATGTGGAATTGTGAAGTTTTTTCAAAAGGGCTGTGCTAACACTGGGCGGACCAGTTCTTCATCAGCTCCCTATTGCGGCGCTTTGGTTTTTCAGGACAATATTACAACGTACATGGCCAGGTTTTGCACCGCAGATTCCGCAACTCCAAGTCGGCTGTTAAATGTGACATTCACGGGTGTGAGTAGTACAACTACCGTTAAACAAACCACTGGCATGACCACCACCTCATCAAATCCGCCCCTTACATCACGGTCCTTCTCATCATCCTCCACAACATCCCTATCTTCAACAACACAAGTAACTCCCGTTACGTCTCCTACAAACACAGCGCCAAAACCTTCCCCAACGCCTCCAAGCGGGATCAATTTACCCGCAGTCATTGCCGGAACTTTAGGTGGCGTGGGAAGTCTTGTCGGAGGGGCAATTGCACTATATTTCTATCTACAGAAACGAAAGGCGAAGCGGAAGAGCACCATGAGTACATTCAGTGCCTCACAAGTCGGGGAACCCGGGCAAACTGTTTTTGTCTCTTGATTTGTGGATCTGTTTAGCATGCACATACTTTCCTTTCTATATATTGAGTCTTGTACACGCTTACTCTTAATTGCCTCGTCTAATATCTAATTACATTGCTGTTCATATATTCGATGATCGCTTAGCTCGCAGTATATAGTTCTGCGCTTTCCTCTGCGGACACCTATATTTCTCATTACTCTGATAATTCTTGGAAAAATAAAGAGATTCTCCGGGAGTGTTTGAAAAAATCAAGTAATTAGCTTTCTAATTCTTTTAACCCTTCTCGAATAATACTTTTACTTATCCCAGGCTGTTTCGTACAATCGAAGTTGAGTAGATATACTCACTTCTACGGATAAACAGACTCTGACTAACTAGAAAATAAGTAGAGTAGAATGAATTTCTACAATACGCCCGTAGAGAGCACAAAATTCGATAACGTCGGGTAGCCAGGTAACTAGAAAAGTATTACACGTGATGGAGCGTAGCTTTCGTATCAACATTACACTTGTCCAACACTCCTTCTTCCGCACGCTTGTTATCCAAGAGGTTTATGAGCTTTCTTCCTTTTTAAATGTAAAGATAGAAGTAAATAGCAATGAGATAAGGACAGTTACAGTCACGTGTTACATTTCCCTAATTCTCCTCGGGAGAATAACCTAAAGCAAGATCTAATTTCTGGAATAGTACTGAATTTTCTCATCAATTTATGCATCGAATAGCAGGATTAGGAAATAAAAAATGTAGAAAAGTTATCAGTACTGAACTGAGATTTCGGCAAATATCAAAATGAACTTGATTATATATCCTCTTGTGAAGACTGTAAATAAGGTGTTTTCCTTTTCCTTTTCTGCCATCTATAGTACACTTTGTGTTGCGGGATAACGGTAAATGCCGCTTCACTTCGGCTAATCTTCTTTCGTGGCTACTTTTATCTTCTGGCATTCAACTTGACAGTGACGTAGACTGCACCGAGAGGAATCACATCAGGACCTTATTCCACTCTAATTCCAGCCAGTTCTTGCTAATTGTTGAGCATGGCCACTAAGGAATAATCGTATTCATCCACGATTTCTCCAATGGAATGAATACACGCTGCAGAAATTCAAAATCCAATCAAACAATGGTCTAATCATCAGAATCACCACCACCATATTCTGCTTCTACGTTGTCCAAAACCGTCGAAAAGAGCCTCGATCGAATCCTACAATGCGAGTGCAAACACAGATGTGGTCACCCTCCGACGTGTGGGTTCAGGAAATGTCGAACCCACCGTGTATCATCACGCTGCCGCTGCATGCATGAGTGTCTCTACAAACACAGTCATGACTTCTTCTGCGACAAATTCAAACTTGGGGGCCGCGTAAAATGGCTTGAGTCACGGAATGAACTGTTTGTTATCGATCGTAGTATGACTTCCTCACATTATCCTTTTAGGTTAGAAATTCTACCGACATAAATACATGATTAGTGGTCAATTTATTTAAGGAGGATCATCCAGATGGTTGCTTTGTGGTCTTCAATCGATGCGATGTAAAAGTGAAAGATTGGTACAAGGATGCAGCACATGAACAACTGCATGACGAGTATCTCGAGTGGCGATATGATAAATTGCTGTCTCTCGAAAACTCATTATGGAAGACTTTGAAGTGGAAATTTTGGCACAATAAAGATCTTTGGAGGGACGATGAAACCTGGAATTCCACGCTGGATTCAAGGATTCAAGTAAGAAATCTTTATTGATAGTGAACAATTTCGCTTTGGCACATATTGATTGGTTCACGAGCCTGATACCTCAATGAGACCGTGGGTACCGGAAGCTGTGCTGCATCGAGGGAGCCTAGGTCAGCCTGGTTTCAATTCACTCTTCAACGAGTACGACCTTCGGTTTTATACTAAAACCTTGACTGCTTTCTTGGAGAAGTTATTTTTTCAATTATGACTCAGATTATGACATGATACAAAACTTATTTACAACTCTTCCCAGTTTTGCAGCCACCAAAAGTTCAAATGACACAACACCATTCTTCGCCAACCTACCCACCCTATATCCACGATCCCTTCACGCCATATTTTCTCCCTTCTCCCTTCGTCTATCAGTTCCACTCTTTATCATGGTACTCAAGTCCCCAACGGGAATCGAGAAAGGAAAATCCAAACTCGCCAACATAATCGCAGCAAAAATCCACCATCCAGCCATACAAGTAACAAAGGCAAAAGCACCACCTGCCTTCTGCAATTTCCCAGCCAACGCAGCGGCACTAGGATCATTGTTGGCAAGAGAATTGGCATTCTGCCAATACGAAGCAGCAAGAAGAGCAAACGCCATAAGTAGTGTGAAGAAAATAACAACGAAAACGATATTAGTTCGTAAAGAGCAGATGAGGTAGATAAAACATAGGACTGCCATGAAGAGAAGGAAGAACCCGAAGGAGGCTGTGAATCCTACTGTTGCTAGGCCTTCTGTTGCAGCGCCGCCTGGGGGAGCGTAAAGTCCATAAGCCACTACGGATGATCTCGGAGTCAGTATTGCCCTTTCTAGAAGTATGTTTCAGGAAACTAGGAAGAAACGGGGTTGTGTGAGGAGGAAGTGAGATGTCTTGGGAGGAAATGGTGTCTTAATCCTCCTAAAACAACCTGAAAGAGGGAAAAATAACTCGGAGAATACCCACTGTAGAAGGGTTGGAGTGTTGCAGCGAAGGTCAACCAGAAGGCACCGAAGGAGGTGAAGACGACGAATGGAAATGTGTTCCCCAGGACAAATTCCAAAACCCCACCGACTGTCATTAATAGACCACCGAAGAAGTAGTAGGCGCCACTATAAACAGGGTTAGTTATGAGTTATATTGCAGGAAAATATTAAGGGATTATTTACATTCCAGCAGCTCCATTGCCCCCGGCACCTCTCCAGCCCATAAGATCACAAGAAAGAGGTGATAGCGAGAGAAGGAATCCAAGCAAGCAACTAAATGGTCAATCAATTAGATCAATTATCCAAACGTTAGAAAGATGACTTGCACAGGTGTAGGGTTGCCAAAGGTCTTCCGTAAATCCCCCTTCACATTGTTCTGAGGTGAAAGATAGAGCTTTTCGAAAAGCTCGGGAGAAATCGAGATGCTTCCCGCGGTCTGAATTCTCTTCAGCGCATCACCATGTGGCATATTGACGTCGCTCATGTGGTATGCTTCAGATCCATTATTTGTGGATTGCGTGAAGTCTTTCTCTAGAACTTCTCCATTGCTGTTCGTTCGAGCACCGTTGTGATGACCGTTGGTAGCGGCCATACTGTAATGATTCAAGAGTGGAAAGAAATGGATAAAAACCCCAGACTTATGGATATAATATATAAAGAAAACGTTATGTATGAATGTTGATTGAGAATTGGATAGCAAGAAAGTAAGTAGGAAGTTGTGGCTCCCATTCATTATGTACTATAGCTCTCCCTCTCATCCGTTGTACCCCACAAACGCACATACGTAGCTCTGGAGCTCTATCAAGGGCTGGGTCACTGGAGTCTGCCATTATTGGTCCCAGACGATCTCCGCAATTGAATTTCATGATGCTTGTCTGACCGGAGCAGAGCTCTCTTGGTATCCCGTGCGTGAAAGCGGCGGGTGTAATATGGAAAGCAGTTTTCAACTAATATTGTTAGAGAAATGCTGAAGGATAAGAATGATATGCACCTAAATTTCTGATAACTGTATTTGCTATGGCAACAGCTGACACGGAGACATGGAAGGCTGTTGTCTTTGTGAAGTGATACAGCACTCCATTGGACTTGGTCACCGCCGCCTTGAGTGAGACATGGGTGGCAGGTCTCCCCTTCTGGGAACTGCCCGTATTGGGCCTAATGTGCCTGTCCAAATAGCGCGGATTTAAATGAATGCCATGCACTCCAAGGATATAGGTGTTATGAATCTAGAGCGTTTCTGCTTCGCTCTACCGATATCCTTGTTTGTCTAGCATATGGCGTTCTGTCATGACGAGCTATTATTTAAAGTCAAGTATTGAAACGAAATCTCAAGACACAGGAAATGTAAACAGTGCTGTAAAGAAGCCCGAATTGCTTCATTGCCGGAGCTGCAATAACAAAAAAAAACTTCCCCAAAACTCACCTATTTTCCCACCACCACTCGGTGAACCTGTCCACGACCGTATCCAAGACACCAAGCAGTACTTCAACGCGTACCAAACACCTCAAGGTCTGGAGCAAAGGAACAACGGAATTACAGCGCGCCCATTATCCAATTGTAACCCTTGGTCATCTAACTGAGACCATTAAACATCATTCGATATGCACGAGTCGTGGATTACACTTTTTCGTGATGTTCCTGTCTGGGATCGGGGTGGTGTCGGTTGAGTGGAAGAGCTGACCTATTCAGAAAACGGGAAGGCGTGGAGGAGTAGTTCGTAGCCGAAGCTGCCGAAATGCGGGGAAGAACTAATTTGGGGCGTGGAGAGCTCCAGGGGCGACTGTTTTTTGGGGGGGCCTGAGCTTGGGGTCCGGGATGGGCGAAACGCCACGGCTCATACTTACAGTGAGTTTTGTTGAGAAAGAAGCAGCCGAGAAATTTTCTGGACTACACGAGTCGTGACGTGTAATTGAAGGTTTTTAGAGGAGCAATGCCTTAAAAACACCTCATTGGGCAAAATATCACGCTCTTAAAAAGCCAAACAGTTCGCCTTCATAATACTCAACGAGAAATCATGGTAATCTTCTTCATCGCCCACCCGATGGTAGGCCAGGTCTCCGGAAGTAAATGCCCTAAACCCGCATTGTCCGATTCAAGTATTGCATTCAACCATAACGTTATCGGTTGGGAAGTTGTTACGACAAAACACAAACTCTTCCTTCTCATACTGGAAGACTTCCTTTCCCATGTAGCCAGCACGCGATACGATAGAAATACCTAGAATGACACTATCAGTCTCCTCATAATCCAAAATTGCATTGATTGTTTCACTTACAACACCATGCACTCCCCAGGTACTCGATTTCGAATTACAACTTCCATCTCCACAATCTTGCCCTTTGACACCACCAAAATCTGCAGAATCGTCATCTTGGAAGTAATTGTGAAATTCTGGAAGAGCAATAAATTCCAACGAAGCACCCTCGTTATTATTCGTTCTATGACGAACTTTGGCAGCACTCACTAGGTCAACTTGTGATGATAGCTCGACGATCCCCCTTATCTCTGACATTAAGCGTCCGGCTGGGAATTGGTGGCATCTGGCATGTTTGAGGAATAAATATCAGGAAACGTGATTTTTTAAATTAAATGTGTAGACAGATAGGTTTGTAGGTCGTAGTACGACAAGTTGCTGCTAACAACCTATGCGGAATCCCTCGGCGATTGTTCAGGCTGCTAAAGTAGCTAGGAGATTGGAAATAGATAATAAAACATAGTAATAAGTATCTAAAAAGGACTTTGAAACCAATCAACAGAAAACCACGAGGCAGGCTTCGATTAGCCAATGATTGCTCCAAACTCAAACCCAAGCCAAAAGTAGTCTTTTAGGTAAATCCGATTAGGAGTGCGAGGGACGGAGCAATTGAGAGACCTCGTATCCTGTCCAAACTCAGGAATCGAGGTCGACAATTGTGGTGTACCGGTCCTTACCCCCCCCGATTCATTTTCCATGATGAAAAAGCATGTATATGGAGAGGACGACAGGGGGCTTTATACTCTGGGTCAGAACATAGTCGTGCCTTCCCTTCTCGTCGCGGCCAGGGTGCCACGGCCGACCTCGACGTCGAGAGAGAAGGGGCGAGGCTATCTAGGCCTAGCCATTCAAGCCAGGAAGGAATGACCTCTCAAACTCGAGGAGGTTCGAGGTCAAGGTTGTCTTCCCTTACAAAATCCATCGAGTCGAAGGGAAAGGGGATTTGAGGTCGCCCCTTCAAGAAATGGCTCCTACATGTACTCTGGTTTTAGTCTGGTTCGAGCTTGCGGCTCATTTTACACATGCATTGCTGAAACTAATCTTTTCTTCTCACGAGCTTTTTCTTCGTATCAGAATTCGTACAAAATTGCACAACTACTTTGGCCAAACACACACATATTGTACCTGGTACAGTGATATTCTTAAGTAGAAGGCGACCAATAACTTGATCGATGATTTTCAGCGTAAACAGAGGCTAATAGAAAGAAAGAGAAAAGAGAAGGGGGGGTGCTTGGAGACTTGGTTGAAATGATAAGCCGAAGTCTCGATCCTGATCAGCTCGTCTTGCGAGACATTGCCACGCGAAGTTGTAAGGCTTGGTGTAGGTATGCAGTGTAACTGCGCGGTGACACCAACAACCCACATGGCAGGAACCCTGTAGTTTGCTTCGCAACTACGAGAAGAATCAATGACCCCTTGAGGGAAAAGGGATAAGAAGCGTGGTGGCGGGTTAATGGTGTTCCTCTGATGTTGCTCAATTGCAAATCGGGACTCTGCTCAATACCTTAACGTATTACTGTGTAATAAGCCAACTTCTTTATAATTTCTCTCATATGGGGATATATATTGTGATTGCTCGCACCTATTGTCCTTGAAAAAAATACAGCATATCAAATTCTTCTTCCGATATAACTACCACGCTGAGGCGATTGATGTACGAAGATACACGCAAAAACGCTGACCTAGCAATCAGTCAGATTTTTCTCAAATGATATTCATTTTCTGATAGTGGCTGCTTCTCTTCTCGACAACCAATTTCGTAATCATATCGTACAACCGTCCCCAACGTACAACTAACTGACCCTTGACGCCAATATTGCTCCTTTTCCGCACGCCTTCATTCTGTTAGATCCCCGACCCTGAACCGAAGGAAGGACACCCGATTTTGTAATTAACTTTGCACTAGTGATATGTGAGCCGCAGGCAGATTTTTCACGGAGTGTACACTTCAGGCAGAAAGTCCCTTCTTCTCACTCTCGGAGAAGAAAATCAACATTCTCCATAATTTCTTGACCAGAGCTTCAGCTTCCTCATCAAGTGCCTGCCAGACTGATTAGTATAGTTACTTCCAGGAGGACAGGGGAAAACTTACACCCGATAGTTGGTCCACCAATTCCTGAGGCTTTCCTCTAGTTCTGACATGTTCCTCAACCACCTCGACGAGTAACTGTTCCTGAACACCAAGGTATTCCATGATTTTCTTCTCCACGAATGGCTTAAGTTTCTCGACCACAGCGTCATCAACAAATTCCCATTTGACTTCCCAAGCCCACAGACCGTCTTTGTCAGTAGGGATATCTGCAGCGAGTTGCCTCACAGCTTGATCACGCTCTTCGTCAGTGAGAGCAGATGCTGCGGCTGACGGATCGAATTTGATAGGAATGAGAGTTCGTTTTGACGTTTTCTCGGCGTCCTCTTCGTCTTCCAGGAGACCTTCGACTTCAGCAACAGTTCGCCGAGGTGGTGCAGCCTTCTGGGCTTTCTGGGCTGCAGCACCCAGTGACAGCTTGAACGGTTGCTGAGCACGACCTGCACGAGATTCGAGTTCTTCGGCTTGGCGATCAAGAAATGAATCGGCCATACCTCGAGCTTGCTCTTTATCAGCCATCTCCCGTTGGCGTTCTTTTTGCTCTGCAACACGGTCTCTTTCGTCTGCAGCAGCTTCGCGTGATCGGAAAATGGCACGATTTCGAATCCACATACTCCTGTCAGCATAGTATTCTTCCTTTTTCCTAGAAGACTCGACATCATCGTCCCAAGCCTTCAGACGCTGGCCCATCTTTTCCTTTTCCGCCTTAAGCCTCCCTTCGTCATCACCCTCCCGTGCATTTTCTCGATCTACGGCAGCTGTGCGTGATTTTTCCCGATTGAGCCAACGGCGTTCCTGGTCACCATATTGATTCTCCAATTCCTCTTTCTTCTTGTCAATGCGCCGTCTTTCTAGTTCTTCGTCGCTCGCAGGATCGTCTTCCTCTTCTCGGTTGATCCAAAAGCCGCTATTAGAAGCGCCGTTGATGCCGCTACCATTAATGAATTTCACTCCTTGCTGGTAGTCGCGAGGAATTTGTTGACCTTGAAGTTTAGGGCCAGATGGTGCATTTGGGACGCCCCGGGGACCAAGAGGAATATTATTTGTACCGGCGGCTGGGCCATTGGGAATTTGAGGGCCGGGGGAAGCAAGTCGAGACGGTCGAGGTGCTCCGTTGCGTTGTCGTTCCATTGCCTCCATTTCTTCCTCTCGCTTCAAACGTTCCATGTCCCTTCTGGTGCTACGATCTCGGAATGCAGTGATTTCTTGTGCGACCGTCTCTCGCATCTCTGCCGGGATATCCGCAAGCTCATCATCAACCGCCAAAGGTATATTGACAACCTCTACATTGTCCTTATTTCCATCCGCGTCCTGCATTTCTGTGTCTCCGTCGGTATTTTCCATTTTGACAAACATGGGAGGATGGAATAGTTCGAATAAAACGCCCTTTAGATTTGCTCGTGCAACATCTAATCTCGATTGTTGCGCTGCAGAATCGTCTCCTCGATTTGAATTGTAGTTTTCGAGGTAATTGAGGGAATTGTCGTCAACAAAAACCAGCAATTTTGCTTTTTCGATTTTCTCTTTTTCTTCGCCCTCGGCCTTCTTCGCGCCGGTGCTGGGAGGTTGCTTTTTGAGAGGAATCTCGATGTCCTTGAATACCTCAACAGCAGTTTCCAAGCTTTCCGCATCGTCGTACTGTGCGAATCCAAAAGAGCACTGCTTTCCGTCCGCATCTGTGGCTCGATCCCATCTTCGTAATCTTCCAGCCGTACATAATATCCTCTCGATACCATCATCCCCACCAGTCCCCTCTGTAATTCCCCCAATGAAAAGTGTTCGTACTATTTCTTCCTTCGTTGGTGGAACCAAAGACATCATGCTATCTCGAAGGGCCTGTCGTTGAGCCTCCATGCCCCGCTCAGCGCCCAACCCAGCTCTGCCACCAGCAGACATTTGTTCTGAACTTTCTCTCCTTCCGCCGGGACCTGCCATTGGCGTGGTTGGCTTCGAGGGACCTGCGCCTAATCGAATAACTGGCGCGGAGAAGTTTATATTCGGCATATTTGGAGGACCCTGAAAGCTGGCTGGAAGGCCACTTGGTCGACTAGCCTGAGTACTATTGGCTTGCTGTATTCCAGGAGGAGGAGCCGTACCTGGCGCTGACATCCCTGGGGGGGGACCTGTATCATAGTTAGAAGGCTGGAAGGAGGTAGAAAAGACTCGTACATACCCATTCCCGGTGGTGGACCCATGCCAGGCGGAGAACCGCTCTGGCCTGGGAATGATCCAAAGCCTGGGGGACGGCCATAAGGCGATGCTAAGAAATTGTTAGCATTTGTAGCACTCGATCAACATCGCGCCCGCCGCCAAAGCTTGCGTCTCCATCCACTTACCTCCGTAGTTGTAGGACATGGTTTGATAGGCGCTGTATCTCAATGCTGAAGTCGCAGTCAAGTTGAGGATAATTCCGCGACAGGAGAGATAGGATCACAGCTGTGTCTGAGGTTGGCGCAAAGGACAATGTTTGTCGTCGCTCAAGGCAAATCAGTATGGACTTCCAAATTTCAGAAGCTCTGCACGGGCCGCTTTCTACAGTCACGTGATTATTATTGGCACCTTCCAAAATGTTGCCAGAAGGAAAGCTCTGGGGATTCAACGACACCTCGCAAATCGTTTTCCACCGTTCAACCAATGTAGGCTCATATCTCTTCCTATATCTTATTTCAGATTCCCTAACGTTCTCTAGGACTATGGAGCTTCGAAGAGCAGCAGATGCGCTTCTGCGCTCTAACGCTTCTCCTCTCACCACCTTTCTCACGCCCTCAAATCTCGTACGACAGCCATTGCAGTGCCAATTCCTATCCAAACGAAATGCGACTTCATTAGGACGAAGCTTTGCTACCTCCAGCTGCAAATACGCTCCACAAAGCCCACTACCTACTACAACCAGCCCACAATCCGAGCCTCCCTCCGAACCCGAATCATTTCCATCTAGTCCCAAACCCCAAAGCAACAACCTCGCACAAGGCCTATGGGGAAATCAGCCTTCTCGTAAAGCCCCAGTCACGCCGGTACGACGACCCAATTCTGCGGCAACCATGTTTCAAAACCTCAACAGGAGAGCCCCCGTTACTATGGACCTGAGTAGGATGATTGACCCTGTTGACCCTAAAGAGACATCGACACAGTCACCAGAGGAAAGGGCGCTCTTAGCCTCACTGGATTCTTTCCAGAGTGACAGCCTGTCAGCACCAAGCGCGACTCCTAAACCACCACCTTTGCGATTAAACCCCTCGACCGGGAGGACATTTGCGGTGGGAGGAAACGTTGACGTTGCAAGGGCTTTCGTCTTGTTGAATCAAAGTTGCGGGCAAAATAAGGTGCGGGCGGATCAGAGCCAGCAAAGGTTTCACGAGAGAGGTGGACTGAAAAGAAAGAGACTGCGTAGACAGAGGTGGCGGATGAGATTCGGGGAGGGATTCAAGGCCACAGTGTTGAGGGTTAAGCAGCTACGAAACCAAGGCTGGTAATTTCAAACCCGGGAAGGTTTGTCAACTTGTATTATAAATGTGTACTCGGAAGGCTTTGTTGAAATGGACAGATCAAAACCAGCAATTCCTCAAGTGGCTTCCCAGATGCTGCAAATTTTATGCTAATAATCTGAGCTGCGTTGATATTCTCTGGGTTGACGACTACACAAGCTAAGAATGATCTTGATGTCTCTAGCAACCAAAATGAGACTTCACTCGGACGAAATAAAATGACCATAAAACCCATCAGATTCCTTCCAAGTTCATCCGATCCATTCCACCAAAACATCAAAGGCTTTGCACCTTTCCTTCTTGGAAGATCACCCGCTAACAGAAATATCACAATTAGCAACCAGAATACTTGACAGTCTAGATCTGCTCATCCGCGCATTATTATTAGAACGAGCAAAGTAGTACAACATATAAATGGATAAGCTACTCTCTCAAACACCTTCCCTCCTCCATCAAGCAGACAAGTATTTCTTTCAAATAGCTTGGAATATTCTCGGCATTACAATTTCATAAATTAGATCCGCCAATCATCAGGCATAACATACAATAACCCACAATGACAGAAGGTCTACTTTATTTCCAATGTGTCCTGGAATTGCTTTCATTACCTCTGTTTTACATACCTACACCTCAGTAGTGCCGCTCATCTCAAGCGGCATGTTACACACACGCCTTCAAGCTTAGGGTGAAACTTCCACAAGACGGGATAAAATCTTACAGAATCAGCAAGTAAAAGAGTCCCAACAAGTCCAGATATCTAAATCACACTCTCAAACAAATCCCATAGACTTGACAACTTCCAACCTTAACCGCTGAATCGCTGGCGCTATGCCCTAAGCTAAGCGAAAAAGATACAGGATGGAAGTTTCTCTGACATATCCCACCAAAGAAAGAGCTCGAGGAAATTTCCCGTTAACTTGTCCCTTCGGTTGACAAGCCACAAAAGCCATATCAAGAAACAATAATCGAGCGCCAAAAACACCTAATCGAAACCTCACTCGTTGCCACGCGCCAGTCCTGTTGAAGAATTTCAAAGTCGCACAAGAAGAAGAAAAATTCCGAGTCAAACAGCTGAACGATCCCAAAGCTCAACCACAACACTCAATCCATCGAGGAGGGGAATGCCAAGTCAAAATAAGACATCGGTGAATGTATGTAGATAAATTAGGATATGTTGAACGAAGTGGAAAATCTATGGTGTCACAAACCTACAACGTAGCTGGCCTAATTATTGTAGCGAGATGAAATACCAGGGTCAAAATCTGATCGAAAAAAATGTCCTAGAAGCCACAAACAAGGGAATACGAGCCAAAGGCTAGGGGTTTGAAGGGCATTTGCAGGGATTGAGTGGTCTTATTTTTGCTACGTTTGTTTGAGCAGAGATGTTGTAAGTGCAGAGGGTTCATTGAATGATAACCAAAAAGAAAATGTAATATTTGAAAGAAGGACATAGGTAAAGTGCGAAAGAAGGCCAGGGGCAAGTGTAGCTCCGAGAGCAAGAGTGAGTGCAGTCATCTTGGGATTATCCCAGCCACATGCCTCATATATGCACATGGCGGTCTCATTTCAACCACCTCGACTTCTGTCGGATGGCTCTAAAACAAACCTTTACAGTTTGCTCTATGCGAGTCTGGAGTCGGAGTTTGGCTGCAATGCGATAAGAAGTGACTGCGACTATTTGGTGACCTGGGAAGGTAAAGATACAAGATCAAATTAGCTGCTTGAGACAATACTTACTTACTGATAGGCATGACTGAATTTTCTTCAAGTGAAAAGATCTTACTGGCAGGTACGTTGAATTGCCATGTTTTGCAAGAGTGAAAATAGGGAGCTGCTAACCCCCAGAGACCACTACTTTTTTAATTTGAACAAACGAGAATAATAAGTACAAAATGGTCTTCACAAGGCGACTAATTAGGTACTACCTAACGAGCTCCGCCACCAAAAGCTTTCTTACGTCGTTGACAAGGAATTTGCAGATATTGGATCAATGAACCAGGGAATATGACTGGCTCGGAATTCAGCTCCGTTTCCCTGGTCGGGTGTTCATAACGTCAAAACTAGAACGACTGACAAATAAAAAAATAGCATAGATACCCTGATAACGTGGGGGCAAATGCCTAGAACAGGAAATCGTCGCCTTGTGTGGCGTCATAATTGTACTTACGAGTAGGTTGCAATCGTTTCATGGCGGGGAAGCCGGCAAAGGAGAAAATGGACGATAGGCGATGAGGTGTATGAGGGTGGTCAGAACAAAGTTTGGCCCCAGAATCGTGGTTTTAATCCATCTGAAAGTAGCAGTGGGTTCCACAGAATGTGTCAGGGTTCTATCAAAAGCAGTTCCTTGCTTAGATGGTGAAAAGGTGGGAATGTGCAACGGTCCACAGGAGCGGGAGGGGAATCGGACTTGAGTCCGACGAAATCTCGATGTGGTGGTCGTCGTCGTATTGTGCTTTGTGACAGACCGTACGGGGCAAGGGGCCGGCAAATCAATACAGTACATACATTTAGTGCTTTTATCAAACCTTATCAGTGGTCCCATGCATGATGATATGAGGAATTTCTTCTCTTTGAATACGAGTATCTGGGTTCTGGGCCTACGTATTGTCGTCGACGGGTACAGGTAGTCCGCCTCAAATGTACAGACTGCTCCGTCGATCATCTATCAGAGTAAACAAGCGTCATGGGAGATGTCAGCAAGGACCAAGGGTAAGAGCAGGCGAGGCGAGGTAGGACTAGATATTCCTTCCTCTAGTCTAGATCCCAGATACCGTCCATCTGGTCTGGTCTGGCAATAAACGCGCGGCTGTGAAGAGCAAACGCCCAACCGCTCCAAGTACCTACTTTACATCATCCCACGCCAATTCCACTCCCATGCCATTTACAGTGAAGGCTTTGGAAGTTGAGAAGCGAAGCGCTAAGCTAAGTGGGCATATCGTTCGGACGGGTGCTGCGTCGTCATGACAGACGTCAAGCCGTACCAGTAGAGAGTCCTGTTCTGAGACCCTGAGTATAACATTTCCCTGCTGCTCAACAACACCCTTGCCGTGGAGAGAGATGTTGGCAACCTGCTCGAGGCACATCGTCGCCCCTTCCCACAACACCCGACCTTTCGAGGAGATGCCATGGACAGGGACGCCAAACTCAACGAGGCCATACTCGTACCTTCCCTCACGAAAGAAAAGCCCTCTGCCCCCGGGCTTCTCGTATCATCGCCTTGATCGTGCCTGCCAGGGAATATCTGCTTACACGTGAACAACGATCTAGGAAGTAACTCCACCATTGCCCATCCATTCCATCTGCGAGCACCTAAGCCGAGCAGTCTTCAGGCCCCGCTACCTACAAAGCAAGCACCACGAAAGGCGCCATTGCCGTCGTAGCCTTGTGCCAGAGGGGTTCTCTCTCACCTCGAACTCGGTGGGTATCGAGTCCGCGGGAGCAAGAGGTGGTTTCTCCCATAGCTGGCTTGCAATTGACCTGGACGACGAAGCTTGCCAGGAGACTCCTCCGCCAAACTAGCCGACATTTTAAAAAAAATCGCCCAATGAGC
The DNA here is from genome assembly GCA_001414485.1 of Calycina herbarum. Taxonomy (NCBI): domain Eukaryota; kingdom Fungi; phylum Ascomycota; class Leotiomycetes; order Helotiales; family Pezizellaceae; genus Calycina; species Calycina herbarum. Next base: position 8,057 of record LLEY01000086.1, on the reverse strand, counting down.
CCCGGATCGCAGGTCCACCTATCGAGCAACAACCTGATGGGCATTTTATGGCGTTTCTAGATCCACAATCCGCCTCCCACGATCGACGAACCTCCATTTCTCCACATCGCTTTACCAACTTTGATCAACATTCGATAAGCCAACCTTGCTCCGTGTGGTCTCAATACGGAGCATGGTCAGCCAGAAATCGGAGAGGGCACTATAAATCATAGTGACGGAAAATGGCTTTTCGCAAAATTCGCCCGTCGTTTGGGGACAGCAGCGCATCCATCAGCACCCCAAGTCAATCCACATCCGAGAGTACGGGCTCTGATCTACGCCGGAACCGCGGCGACAAGGAAGGGGAAAGCGTCCCTTCCACCTCCAAACGTCGACGAGTTCCAGACTCGGTGACCAGAAATGCGTGTCTGAACTGTAAGAAGGCTCGAGCTAAGGTGTGTGGTTGTCCCCACTTGAGATGTGTGGCGTGCCCCCGAGACGGACGACGTGCGGCTCTGGTTTGTGCGCCGTTCGTCTCGGGCGCGCTTTTTTCGATGGTTTTCAACATGGGAACAAACTGCAGACTGACGGGAAATAGTGTGATGGAAAGAAACCGTGCAAGAGATGTGCGTCACGGGTCGAGACCTCTGAATGTGTCTACGAGGTCCATATCAAGCATGCGAAGGAGGAACTGGTCAAGCAGATCAAGGAGCTCAAGGCCAGGGACCATCTGACGGAACAGATTCTTCAGGCCCTCTCCACGGACGAAAAGGTGCCCGAAATACTCGAACGACTGAAGAACGGGGAGGAGTACGAGAGCATCGTGGAATGGCTCGGCCGCTCGCCCATCGAGGACTTCGAGGCCCTTTCGCCCCGCACCTCACAGCATTCGAATTTCGAGCCCACTGAGGACCATGAGATGGGAGGCACCACGACCGTTTTCAAATGGACGGCGGTAACGTATGATTCAGCCGTGCTGGACCACCTGTTCCAACTATACTTTGCCTGGGTCCACCCCGTGCATACCCTGTTCAGCGAGGGGCATTTCGTCGACAGTTATAAGCGCCAGTCAGACAACTACTGCTCGCCGGTCCTTGTGAATGCCATTTGTGCCCTGGCTTGCCATTTGCACTGTCCCGCCGATGCAGATGAGGTGGATTTTGATAGACTCCGTTTGGAGTTCAGTAATGCCGTCCGCGTCAGCCTGGACCCGGAGGATCATACTGTTACTACCATACAGGCATTCGGGGTCATGTTTTTGGTTGACTGCGCTCGCTCAAAGAGCTTGCGCGCTTCGTCCTACCTCAGGGTGGCAACTAATAGTCTGGTCCATGTTGCAGTCTCAGAGGTAGACCCTGAGGTGTGGAAAAATACCATTCGGGGTATTCAAAACCTGACAGTGTTAGTTCCAATGCCCTTCTCCTGGGGTCCACGCTAATGGGCTTAGTGAATGGGCGCAGATAACCTGCCAGGTGCCCCCGATGGTAGAGTACCCCTCTTTCGACACCCTTCCAGAAACCGATGCTCGCTTAGACAATGCGAGATGGTATTTCTACCGCCAGGCGAGTGATCAATGTCCAGCGTGGCCAGGCCTCCTAGCCACAACAAACAGAGAGAAATCCAAATTAATAAGGATCGTTCAAGACATTTCCACGATGCTCTACTCGAGAACAGCAGGATCACTAACTGCTCACGAAGTCTTGCGGCAGTATAGCAGGCTCACCAACTGGCGGGAGAATCTCCCAGGCAGCATTGGAAACGTTGACAAAAACAACAGCCAAGCACTTCCGCATGTGCTATCTCTTCTGTGGGTAATATCATCCGAAATCTCTTTTGCTTCACTAACCCTGTAGGATTCTTTATTATAACTCAGTGATCCAACTTCTTCGTCCGTTACTCAGTCTTGAAGGATTCCAGGCCTCCTTAGTGGAGGATGTTATATGGAATCATGCCCAACAAGGGTTGTACCTGCTTGATGAACATTACCGAACACAGTATACCTGTCGATATCAGCCCGTGCTACAGATGTTTGCTGTTCTCCACCTGACTGATGTTATTGCCCGGTTCTTTCCTGGTGGTAAGGAAGGCGGATCGAAGGACGGGCCGGATGCCATAACCTTTGGGATGGATGCCTTGATACAGTCGCTTATAGGATTCCCTATAGCTGGTCCGCTCCAGGAGCTATTGAGACGTAGTGCAAATGAACTATTCATTCGGCTTCCTCGAAACCTGAGTGAGATCATGGCTTCGCCAAAGACCCCAAAGCGAATGTATCAGCTGGATGATATTATCGATGCCTGCACGAGGCCTACATACACCCAGCCAGTTCTCGAGATTCGGACTAGGTTCGGACCTAGTTTTGCTGCTGACTGGGCATCTGGGAGTGCATCTTTCGGTTTCCTTGGAGGGTCCTCGAGGGTCCACGTACCGTCGGCTGAGGAGAGAGGGGCGCAGAGTCTCATGCAGATTCACAATTTGCTCAACTCGAATTGAGATTTCTTAAAGGGCACTATCCACGGCAAACTGGTGTTCAGACTTGACGGGTCTTCTTGTCCCGCTCTTGCGTTTCGGTGGTGGGGAGTGGGTTAAGCCTGCGTGGATCAGCGTATGAACAGAGAAAGTTAAATGAATCCGAAAATTCCTAACCATTTCATGGAAATATTGCAACGACCTTCTTTCCCAACATACTCGTCAGATATTCTCCCAATAAAAGCCAGACCTCTGCCAGACCTCCTTCCTGTGGTTATGGACCACCGAACATAAGTTCGACATCGCGCATAAAGTCCCATTTCCTTGTATCTTGTGGCTCGGAGGGTAGTTGAAGCTTCGATGGGGTTGGCATGCTCCTCGATTGTAGGCAGATACAGCGAAGTCGGTGGTTGAGAAGTCAACGACCGAGAAGGTTCCTGCAGACGCGTAAAGTCTACGACCGTTGTCTCCTGGCTGCAGTGGCCAATTCGAACGGAGACACCTCCGCTTCCTTGTTCGTGGTCTCCGTCAGCGCATTGCCCACGGTGCACCGCCAACTCTCTTCCACATCGTATGCGAGATGCTCTCTTGGTCCTCCTTTCGTCCCTCCAATGTCTCTGCCCATTTTCCACGATGGAATCTACGCATAACCTTCTGTTTTGGTCGGCGGCGACTTTCCGGGGTGTCGTGAGGGTTTGCGACGACCGAATCTGAGAGAAGGTGGAAAGCGAAGGATAGAAGTATAGAGGGGCTATGATCATCGAGTCCATGCGAGAATGCATTGCCAGGCGATTTCAGCGGTTTTTCCAAATTGTATATTTGGTATTGTCGAGACGACTTTTTGGATTTTTTGATAGACGCGGAGGCGGCCATCGCTCCGACTCAAATACCAAAGTTGCCGCCCCAGTCATTCCACGACCTCCATCGTTGCTGTGATTGGTCTAGATGCTTGGGTCCTCTGACCCAGCCGAGAGCCCAAAACAACCCAGGAGCAGGTCAATCAGAACCCACAATTTGACGTCCATCCTCTAGCTCTCCACTGTAATGTTTGTTTTGCCCCACTGATTTTGCCGTGCGATTATTTTAGGTGCCAGGAGGCGAATGGTGGGTTCCAAAACACCTCGGAACTCGATAGCCTTCAGGTCTCTTCCTTATCAGGCCACCCAACCATCAAAAGCTCTACCTTAACTTCTTCTCCGAGTGTTCCTCGAGTAACTTTATGGATGGGTATTTATGTTGACGGAAATGAGACCTATTCTCTCTAATTCTTTTGGGTTTATTAAAAGGGTCGTCAATGTTTTCGAGAGTCGTGGCAGAGCCAAAACGGGTCTTTGTCTGGTTTATGGAGAGAAATTCAGCTGGGGAGAGGAACAACGGGAGTCGAAGGAATTGGTCCGAGAGAGCAGTTTCTGGCTCAGAGGTATAGAGGGTATTTTCAGGCCTTCAGATCATAGTTCTTCTGTCTGAATTGCCACCCTAGTCCATTCGAGTCGCCATCTCGTCTATCTCGTCTTGCGTGGTCATTCCTGGGTAGTGGCGATACAAAATGGGCTTCTTCGAATCATTCGAGGAACTCGTATTCCGGTATACTGGTGCTGTAATTCGTCTCTTTCTTGCCCTCTTGGGCTCGTGCTGCCAACATCGCTCTCCTTTAGATCAATCGTTCGTCTTAGGCGTGGCCGCGTTCGCGTGGGATGGTTGCCAATCTGTAGGTGTTAGCTGCATGCCCTGAAAAGAGAATAGGGTAGGTACCGTCTTTGATATATTGTTCGTTGCATTCTCTTCGGTGGAGGCTATTTTATTACACTCCACGTGTTGCCCATTTGCCACTGAGAGCTGTCTGCATTGCTGATGATGCAATAGAGGTCCATCGGAGAGAAGATCGCGAGAAATCTGGTAGCTAGCTAGCTACCTCTGGATCAATCGCGAGTCTTAGAATCGAAAAGTGGGTTTGGTCCACCATCGTTGACGGTGGAGGTTTTTGAATGGCAGTATCGTGTGTCGCTACGTATCGAAGCAATGTGAGAGCCTACTGACGCTCTCGTCGGGGTTGTCGATGACATGATGTGGTGATGTAAGGAGTTAAATTCATCGGTTTCTCGATCTGCGAGAATGTGATTCTTCTGTCCGGCGGCGTGTGCAGGCCTGCTGTCCAATCCAGGGAGGAATTGTAACGGTGCAGAACTGATAACAACAGCGTAGCGAATCAAGTTGTGGTGAGGGCATTTGCGCGGGGGGGGGGCAATTGTCTCTATATCTTTGAGAAAAGAAAACGTGAGGTATCGGTTGGCGTCTGGATGTTGGAGAGTTCTCTGCCGCAACTCGAACGTGTTGATGCGGGCCTTCTAGGTAAATCATATCGATATCTGGAGTATTATGGGTCCATGGTGGGGGTTGGCGGGTTCATGTAGGAGATTTCTGCTCTTAGAAAGACTACCTCTGCCAAATTCTTCAGTGGTCAAACACTCAGTTCTGGCTGACCAATAACTTCCAAGTTCCAAAGTTTGTAAGGCTGATACAATATACTTACTTTGCTAACATGGACACAAAAATGATGAATATTGTTGGAACACAAACACAAGTGCAAAGTGAACAGTTTGATCTACATATACTAGAAGGACTCGGTATAAATGGGGTTCTATCGCACCATGGGTTGCAGCAATTGTGATTGCAGTTTTAAGCATTTACTTGCCTTTCTGAAATGATCCCAACTCATCTCGAAGAAAAAAGGAAATGTAAACCTAATCATCCAAATATTTTGGGATAATTGAAGACAAGTCTTGGTTAGATAAAGGAGAGGGGACAGTAGAGACAATTTACTCTGGACCAATAATACAAAGTCTTACACCCCTTGGTGTAGCTTAAAATAAATAACGTTCTTCTCTACTTATTTAGTCGACATATATGCAAGATAAATATATCAAATTTACGTTGAGAACTTAATCTTGAAAGTGAGAAGTTAATGATTTATAGGTCATGTTAGAGTAGAACTCAACCACGCGAATAGAGGTGCATAGAAAAGATAGAGACCCCAAATCCAGAGGTATCGCCATTCGGGATGCAATCCAATCTATACCTCAGACTTCATATATGCTGAAGGCCTGAAAACTGCCTGATAAGCAGAGTCAGATGTAAAGCATGTGATATTCCCACTTTTGCCACTGAATAGAATTTGAGGTTGGTCAATAAACAATTTAGCGACATCGCTGCTGAGTGAGCCTTTAAAAGATTTCATCTTCCGACAAACCTTTTACTGCCCTTTAACGCGCACCATGAATCTTAGTACAGCTGATTACTTGGTTAATCTGTCAACTTTTCATTGTTGGTCACTTATGAAGAGACTTTGCTACTATTTGGCAAAAGTGGAGCTTCTACTTGGCTTTTATAGTGCTTTGTATTCCTATTTCGAAAGGTTTATTGGAAGAAATGGGCTCAAAACCTAATTCCCAATCATAACATGTCGGTAGGTTACTAGTTTACTAAATAGTAACTTTCAACAGTAAACTTGAACGTAACTGGTTCAGCCTCTGGTTTGACCTTAAGCAACTTTCCTTTTCCAGCCTCCCAAGACTCCTCTATATATGTATCGTAATCTCTCGTACAAAAGTGCTGATCTAAGTTCCCTTCACAGCCTAAAGCCACATTGATCAAACCAGCAGTCTGCTGAGAAAAAGTCTTCATACCTAGGTTGTAAAGAAGGTCTGGAAGATCTGCTGGGCTGATAACTTGTAGAAAACAAAGGTCTAGTCTTCTCAAATTTTTGCAATGCTTCAGCAGCACTGTAAGGCCGTCGTCCAGAATTGGGGCGAGTTTTTGATTACTGATGTTGATAAAATTTCCATATATCTTGGTGCTCTCTTGAAAGGTGGGCAATGAGCTGATAAGGTGTTTATCTCTATTTCTAGTAGGTATACGAAAGGTTGAGAGATGCAAATTTGGAATCTAATATAAACAGCGTACAGTAATTTGGTATGCAACAGTTCTACACTGAGATGTTAAACAGAGTGAGCCACCTCTATTTCATGATTGGCAAAGAACTCTTTGGGCTTTTCAGTCGTTAGAGGAAGTCTAGTCTACTTGTAGAAGGCATAAAACTCATCATTGTAAAGGGAACGATCATAGTTCCTGCGAAGAGCAACTAGCAAAGCTGGTGGTTTGGATTACGCAAGGGAGTCGTAGTAGGCTAAGCCGTAATAGCGGCTTGGTAGTTGACTGCATCAATGTCTGCGTTGAAGTATTCCTCAAAGATATTTTGACGGAGTTCGCTGGTAATGTCGTGGAGTGTGACTTGCTGTTCCTGCTTGACAGAAGCCATCTCGATAGTTGTTAACTTTGTCTGTTTTTCAACCTGGCTTTCAGTACTTTTCTTACTATGCAAGTTTGTTCACAAATGCCCAATGACTTGAGTAGTTCTCTAATTAAAATGATCAAGTTGAAGTGGTAGCTTGCACTTTCTCGCATCAGGTTTTCTCTGTGCAGATGAAATTGAAGTTGATTTCAGGAAGATGCTGTTTAACTAGCTAGTGTGGAACGTATCCTTGCCAATCGCCCAGCTGACAGTGAACAGCTATACAAAAACCTTCTTTTCTAATTTGGAGAGGTGCTATCATTAAAAGCGTGAATCAAAAAGTATATGTTTGCTTAGGAAGTACCCACACAAGCCAAGATAGGAACCTGATGAATATAGATTCACTCAAACATATTGTATATAATATTCTGTTCACCAAACTAGCAAGGGTATCTGACTAGTGTATAAGCGCCAAGACTTTAGCGTTCTCAGCTGCCTATATAAATCATCACTTCTGTGCAAACAATAACCTCGTCAAGCTTTTGACTTAGAATGATAATAATAATAATAATAGATACTTCGATAATAGACAACTTGCTTACAATTTTAAAAAGCTTAGCAGGGTTGCGTCTTTGCAAAGTTGCTACCAAAAATGTCTTAATTGCCTTTGAGCCTATGCCAATGCCTTCAAGGATAGATCACAGAATCTCTACACGAGTAAAAATCTATTCAACAATATTCACAATCTTATTCTCAAAATGAGCAACAAAATCCAGAAGTCCCCACAAATACACAAGCTTAGTGTAATTTTTAGCTTCATAAATAAGTAGCGCCCACTGGCGGAGTTTCCCCTCCTATATTTTTCTTAAGACGTATTGATTTCATCACTTACGACAACATTAATACCGTGTGCGTTTATCCTAACATCTATACTCTCCATCTCTTCAACACCAGTCTCAATCCTCCCCTCCCGTTAGACCTGTATCAAACCGAACCAAGTACCAACATAAAAAAAAGTACATACTCAAAATCAGCGTATTAACAAACTACTCAACTACTCGAGTACTACTCGAGTAGTCGTAAGCAGAGTAGAGTAGAGTATGAGTAGTAAGTTGGATAAGTAGAGTAGAGTAGCGGTCACTACTCTACTCTACTCTACTCATTTAATACGCTGTTCAGAATCAGAATTCTCTCCCCCCCCAGAAAACTCCAGTGTCAAATAATGGCAAAACTCGCCAGCTTCCCCCAACGACCGACCCGAAACGTTACCATCACACCTAAAATAACAACCCACACAACCAAAAAAAGTCCCCCCCCCCCC